>JAXIVJ010008223.1:0-42500 GCA_036785665.1 Chirona hameri
ATTTGTCTGCTTTTTCGTGTAGAATCGTGGACGTTTGAATTCGTAATTTCGGGGTTCTGCATTGCACATGACACGTGGCATGATCGATGCCAATAAAGAAATACACGTAAAAGCGCCTGGTGCCAGCGCGGTTCGAACCCACGACCACTCTACGAATACGCCAGGAGTAGACAGATATACCGACTGAGCTATTTGGGCTGATACTTTATTCAGTCTCCAATATTGTATCTCTGCCAGCTCAGGACAGGCGACCTCTTGACCCTCGGGACAGACGGCCCTGACCACCACCCGGGTCGCGGCGCATTCATTCCGACAACGCCCCGCACTCCCTCCCTCCCTCCCCCTCCCCAGGTCACGCACCTGCCAGACGGCCACAATGGGTACCAACCTACGGTGGGGAAACCACCTTGTTGTGCCTTTCGCGACCGTAGCGCCACGTGGTGGCAAGGGAAGATAATTAATGAGACCGACTGTACATTGTGCATACATCGGTAATGTCCCTGTTCCAGATGGCGCCTATTTAGCTCGATCGCTAGTGACGTCATTTCAATGGCAAGTGACGACATAAAAGTTCATTTGGGTGTGGCTTTCTACTCATATTTGTGAGAATCAGGACACTGTAGGTACAGGCATTGGTGTCGATTCAGTGTCTCAAGATTCCATTTTTGCTTGGGTGTTAGAGCGGAAAATTCGAGCCCCAAAAAATACCATGAGAGTGGAAACTTATGTAGAAAATGGAACAATATTTATTTCTGTTTTGAATATGAAAAGCAGTAGTTTTTTTTAATCATGCATTTTTAGTCTATATTTATGTCTATTTATGTCCGAATCAATATCACAATTTATAATTTGGGAGTGGAAAAGAATCAATATCGCAATTTATAATTTGGGAGTTAAAAATTCGCACCTAAAATGGGGAGCAAGAATGGAAAATTATTCATATTCAGGCGTCATTTCCCACCCACATCGACACATTTGGGGACACTGTCGATTTCTATACTTTGGAGTGGCCTTCGGCTCCCCTCCAATGTTGTGTTCGGCCCACAAAGGTACTCTCGGTCCCTAACGTTTCCTGGCCACTGGCGTATCCAAGGAGCCCAAAGGACCAGCCTTTCAAATCGCCTGAAGTCGGACAAAAAATGGCGCATTTACTAATTTAAATGCAAATCTACGCAATTTTTACGAAGAAAGTTTGTTTTAAATCACCTATTCATGCATTAAAAAGCGAAATCCGTTAAAAAAAAAATTATGTAACTGGGCTTTGGCCCCTCCAAAGCAGCTTCTTTGCTGTTCTGGCATAACGGAAACGATTATTTACGTCGAATTTCGATTTTTTCGAATTTCGATTTACGCCATTCGATTCGTCAGGACAAGATCTCCGTTTTAGACTCCGAAAATTTTGTTTTGTTTTAAAAATGGGGGGGCCAGGGGGCTAAAAAATCCGTTTTTTTTTAAAGTTCATTGCGGCCATGTGGCTCGACCGATTTTCATGCGCCAAACGTTTTTGAACTTCAAATGTACTGGTCTTTAATATATAAAAAGACAAAAAAAAATAATAGGCGTATTCAGGGAATGTAAAATGGGGTGATTTTCTTAAAACAAATATGTGCCGTTCGTGATTGTTTGGGACGACATGAACGTCACATGTGGGCACTATATGCTGTGATTTGTTAAATTTGATATATTGCGCAAAAGCGGGTCCAGGAAAAAACATGGGGGACCATGTGCGTAACGCTTTTATCATCTTACTAATTTGAAGTTGGACTTAATTTGCGGGTGGGTATCGCCTCCCATTTTTTCCCCTGAGTGCGCCTCTGCCCCCAAAATATGTACAATCTCAGTATCTGTGATGCATATTGCATTGAAATTGTTTCTGACGCATTCATTGCATTGCAAACCACGAAGGAAGTATGCGCCGCAAAACCGCATTCGTAACACCCTCCCCAAAACAGGAGCCTGGAACCGCCTCTGCTGGACCGATTTTTTCTCTCAAAATTTCGTCACAGAGGGCATCATTCAATTTTGGGAAAAGTCACAGTTTCAGGACGCTAGGCCTAACGGTTTAGAAGCGGCAAGTAAAAATCATCGGGAGGGGCAGAATCTGCCCCCGCAGGGAATAGGGTTAAGTCGGTAAGAAAGGAACAATGAACATCCGCTTCTTTGAGAGTATCATCGATCAACCTGAGAGGGCCATCGTCCGGTCTGAGAGGCCCATTGCCAGGTGTGGAAAGGCTTTACCTATATGCTAGTATGAGAGGGTCCATACGAGGCCCTGAGAGAAGGAGTCTGAAAGGACCTTTGGAATACCTATAATTTCCTAGGTTTATCCAAGAAGGCCGTTGTCAGGCCTGAGAGGGCCCTGTGCCAGTTTGAGATTCTGAGATTCTCGGCCATGCTGAAAGACATTGTCGGTCGGAGGCTCGGCCAAAACTTTGGTTTGAGGCACCTCCGACACAAGGCCAAAACTAGTGTGGCTTTATTTGTGCGTTCAGAACTGATTTAAAACAAACTTGTTGTACCATTTACATTTCCTTTTACAATCATGAAATGTATTATTTTTTGGCCGATTTCAGTCGTTTTGGTAAAAACCGTGGCGCTGATATAGGCCGCTTGAACCCGTCCCTGTTCGCCCCCCCCCCCCCAATAATTTATAAAAATCAACACCGCTGGGTGGTACCCACACCAAAAGAAGAGCACGTGCAGTGCACCCCCCCCCCCCCCCCTCCACCCCCAACCACCCACCCATCCCCACCATGCATTCATGCTTAGCTATGTTGATCACTATATTTCATTATGTCCCAATTATCTGGAGTCTTGTGGTTACACAGGTACCCACACCAATAAACGTGCCCGTGCGCACCCCCCCCCCCCCCCCCCTCCATCCCCACCCATGCATTGCTATGTCGCTCCATGCAAAGCGGTTGACCAGTTCCACCCGTTAGCCCGTTATCCCATTTATTTTTTTCTCGAAATGCAGCTCGGAAGCAAATTAATGCCGATCCCCTGAAAGAAGCGCCGCTCCGACCGACCAATGTCTTTCAGCATGGCCGAGAATCTCGGAATCTCAAACTGGCACAGGGCCCTCTCAGGCCTGAAACGGCCTTCTTGGATAAGCATTGGAAATTCTCAGGTATTCAAAGGCCTTTTCAGACTCCTCTCAGGCCTCGTATGGACCCTCTCATACTAGCATATAGGTAAAGCCTTTCCACACCTGGCAATGGGCCTCTCAGACCGGACGATGGCCCTCTCAGGTCCATCGATGATACTCTCAAAGAAGCGGATGTTCATTGTTCTTCTCTTACCGACTTAAAGCTCTCAGGCCAAAAAACGCCCTTTTAGATCGATTGAGGGTACTCTCAAAGTGGTAAACGGGTATCTCAGGTTCATGTGCATAGTGCATATTCACTGGGAAAACTAGGACTTTTTAATTCGCAGAATTAATGTCACAAAAGCGCAACATATGCAGAAATTCTGGCCCACTAAATACGAATATCATTGTATTTTTAACAAATTCCACGCTTTCACAATGTGCTTGAAAACTATAGAGGTCCGATCTGGATGGTGGTGACTAGCGATACATAAACTTGCCTGCCATCATGCTGATTCAAAGAATGTATGGGTTTTGGGTCCACCACCAAGAGTTTTGAGTCCATCACTTTCAAACGGTTTGAATTTGCCCTTTGTTATGTAGATGTGTTGCATATGATCTTTTCCACGAGCAATACCTCTACCTACACAAACATGAAGACTAATATCTACCTGCTATATAGGGAGGCATGGACTGCTATAATATCCTGCTATATAGGGAGGCATGGACGGAACAATAATGTGCTGCTTCTCATGTTGATCTCCGTAGCAGGGTGTTTCATTTCCTAACATGTTGCATTTGATCCTTTTCAGGAAAAATGCAACCACAAAATGCATACATATATTGCTATATGTCTGACGCGGTGACTGACTGAAATATAATGAGAACGTGTTGCGTCAGTCACCGCCACAGGACTGTGACCACAGGCCACAGACCACAGGCCACAGGACTGGGCGCTGCATCACCTCCCCAGCGGACACTCCGGACACTCCGTGAAGTGCGGACACTCCGTCAGCGCAGCGCGCGCTTGCGTGAAGTAAAGCGTGGTGTTTTTTTGTTGTGTATCGCCGAAACGCGCCAAACAAGCAAATCTGTCTTCCTGTCAGCGGAGAGCGCAGTGTGTTCAGCGAGATGTTCTATTCAGTGGAAACTCGTGTTTGTCGCAAGCTCTGGCCTGACAGCTACGGTCAATAGGCGTGATCATTGGCTGGTCTGTCTGGCTGTCTGGCTGTCTGGCTGTCTGGCTGTCTGGCTGTCTGGCTGTCTGGCTGTCTGGCTGTCTGGCTGTCTGGCTGTCTGGCTGTCTGGCTGTCTGGCTGTCTGGCTGTCTGGCTGTCTGGCTGTCTGGCTGTCTGGCTGTCTGGCTGTCTGGCTGTCTGGCTGTCTGGCTGTCTGGCTGTCTGGCTGTCTGGCTGTCTGGCTGTCTGGCTGTCTGGCTGTCTGGATGTCTGGATGTCTGGCTGTCTGGCTGTCTGGCTGTCTGGCTGTCTGGCTGTCTGGCTGTCTGGCTGTCTGGCTGTCTGGCTGTCTGGCTGTCTGGCTGTCTGGCTGTCTGGCTGTCTGTCTGTCTGTCTGTCTGTCTGTCTGTCTGTCTGGCTGTCTGGCTGTCTGGCTGTCTGGCTGTCTGGCTGTCTGGCTGTCTGGCTGTCTGACTGTCTGACTGTCTGACTGTCTGACTGTCTGGCTGTCTGGCTGTCTGGCTGTCTGGCTGTCTGGCTGTATGGCTGTCTGGATGTTGTCTGACTGTGTGGCTGTCTGGCTGTATGGCTGTCTGGATGTTGTCTGACTGTGTGGCTGTATGGCTGTCTGGCTGTCTTGCTGTGTGGCTGCCTGGCTGTCTGGCTGCCTGGCTGTCTGGCTGTCTGGCTGTCTGGCTGTCTGGCTGTCTGGCTGTCTGGCTGTCTGGCTGTTTGGCTGTCTGGCTGTCTGGCTGTCTGGCTGTCTGGCTGTCTGGCTGTCTGACTGTCTGGCTGTCTGGCTGTCTGGCTGTCTGCAGGGGCGCAACCACGTCCAAAAAAAGTGGTACGGACAAATTGGCGTTGGGGGCGCCATCGCTCAAGCGGGGCGCCATCGTCAAAAAATCGCAATATCACAAATGTGTCATTTTTTTTCAGATGTAGTGTATATAATATGTAGGGGAGATTGGGGTAAGGCGGCCAGGGTAGGTAAGACGGCCACCCCTCTGTATGGTAAACCACTAACGCTACGAACGGGACAAAAATGGGGACTAGAATGTCTCTTTTCGGCCGCACAGCCCCAGCTAAGTCGGGTGAGTTTGCTCTACGTAGTTAAATTATAATTTCGATTTTTCGAAAAGTACCCTCTCGGTTGGAACTATTTTTATTATATTCAGTAAGCCTTTGTGTATATCTCCTTGAAGTTAAAAACTTGACTTCAACTGTGGTAATTGCATACACTGTCAGTGTTGATTTGCAATGCTGGGCGAATCTTGATTCAATATGGCGTCCGATAATTTTTTTCTGAATTGTTTTGTCGAATGTGGGGTAAGACGGTCACCGTTTGCTCTGGGTGGCCGTCTCACCGTCAGAACCTTATTATTATTATTTTTGTTAAATGATATCAAACATCTTGAGTTGAGACTTGAGAGCAACAACATTGTCGACAGGGAAAAGAGTCATTTTAGTATTTTAGTATGCAATAATAAATCAGTCTTTCATAGTTATATGCCTAGTTTATATCTGTCTAAGGAGATTTTCGAATTGAACAAATTTTGCCTACCTAAACAGACATGTTCTTAACAATATACTTATTGTTAGTTAAGAACATTCAAGAACAAGAACACCGTTATTTACACTGCTACTCTTACTGCCCTTAATCACCCAACCGCGCTTAAAAAGCCTGACCGTCCTACCCCACGAGAAAACCCGTCTTACTCCATGGGGTGGGGTAAGACGGTTTTATGCAAACGTTTCGAAAATTGCAAATATATCTGATTTATTAACAACAAGAAGGGACTCACTTACAGGCATATTGAAATATACATGTTTGAGGTAGTAGCATGCAAAACATCAGTCTCATGTGCCGTGATTAACCTGACTAAATTAGGCTCCAAAGTTGTGGTGGCCGTCATACCCCACTCTCCCCTATGTATGTACCTGCAATCTACTGTATTACTGAAAAATAATGTCCACATCCCCATAATCAATGAGACCATTAACGGATCCAGCCTCTCTACTTGGGGGAGGTCTTTTTGTGACAAAAAAGTACTCCCATTTTTTTCCCTCCGCAGATTTGGGCCGGTCACCTTATTTTGGTATTCGGGCTTAAGAAATTCACTTTTTTAACAAAAAACTCACAAAAACGCGATATTCTGTATAGCATATACACATAAGTAATAATAACGCTTATCTCATACCAACTCGCAGGGGCGTCGCCGATAATTTTTTAGTGGGGGGTCGGCTGAAAGGGAAAAAATAACTCCCATTTTTGTCTGCGTGTATTTAAGCCTTTGCAGCATTTTTAATGGGGATTTTCATATTATAGTAGGTACATGTTATTTAGCGCCGCCAAGCAGCGCGATTTTTTCGGGTTTGCTTGATAAAACCCAGAAATCTAGGCGGTGGGCCTTGTAGAGGATAAAGACATAAAGACATAAAAGAAAAGTGCAACAAAGAGCCTCTTGGGCCCATCCGAGGTTGCACCCCCCCCCCCCATCCCCCCCCTCCACCAGTCTCGCCCCTTCAAATCACCTTACTCTACCTGCATAAAAGAAGGCTAATCCCACGAGTATTTATGAACTAATCCCTTCTCTGTAAAGTATTTATCTAATCTAATTTTGAAGGAAGCAAGTGTCACTGCATCAGCGACATCCCCTGGTAGCATATTCCAATGTCCTACAACCCTTCTACTGAAAAATGACTGTCGTAGCCTAGTCCTACTTTGTTTCATAATGAGTTTATGCTGATGACCTCTACCTCGATTTTCCCTATTGAACTCAAACATACCCTTTAAATATCCAGAATGCTGACTATTTACAAATTTGAAGACTTCAATTAGATCTCCTCTTAGCCTTCTATATCTAAGTGAAAACATACCCAATTTCCTTAATCTATCTTCATAAGGTAAACTACCAAGACAATTAATCATTTTTGTTGCCCTTTTTTGAACTCTTTCTAACAACCAGCAATCTTTCTCATATGTTGGAGACCAGGCTTGTACACAATACTCCAAATGTGGTCTAACGTATGCACAATACAGTTTTGTTATTACCTTTTCACTCTTGTAGGAAACATTTCTGTTAATGGCCCCTAGCATTCTAAGTGCCTTTTTCCTAGCTTCTACAACCTGGTCTGACGCTGATAGTCTATTGTTTACCACGACACCTAAATCTCTTTCCTTTTCAATCTGCTCCATTTTCTGCCCACCCATTTCATACCTATGTTTACTGCTAACCCGTCCAGCGTGCATAATCTTACATTTACTCAAATTGAATTTCATCTGCCATGCTTCAGACCACTCAACTAGCTTGTCCAGATCTGATTGAAAAACATCCTGATCATGTTTTCCTCTAATAATCCTGACAACTTTTAGATCGTCTGCAAATTTCAAGACTTTGCTGTCTATACTGTTCTCAATTGCATTCACAAATATTATACAAAGCAATGGGCCCAGGACTGAGCCCTGTGGAACCCCACTGAGAACCTCCTTCCATTGTGATTGGCACCCATTCAATATAACCCTTTGCTGGCGTCCTGAAAGCCACGTTTCTATCCAATCCAGAATCTTGCCCCTGATCCCATGAATTTTAAGTTGCAACCCCAGTCTTGTATGGGGGACTTTGTCAAATGCTTTACTGAAATCAAGAAAAGCTACATCTAGCTGTTTACCCTGATCAACGCTATCTGTTGCAACATCCAAAAACTCCAGAAGATTAGTTAAACAAGAACGGCCCTTCCTAAAGCCATGCTGTGTATCTTTGATGAGTTCATTTTGCTCCAAGAATTCAACAATCTTATCTTTGATGATTGATTCAAGCACCTTGCAGACTAATGAGGTCAGACTAACTGGTCTATAGTTTTCCTCTTTACTTCTATCTCCCTTTTTATGAATAGGAACAACATTTGCTCTTTTCCAATCAAGTGGAATTTTACTATCTGCAAGTGATTTAGAAAATATTATGGCTAATGGAACCGACAACTCCCTTTCAGATTCTCTTAAAAGTCTAGCATGGATTTCATCAGGTCCTTCTGCCTTGTTAGGCCTTACTTTCTTTAGATATTCTAGAACAAGTTCACTACTTATGCCACCTAGCTCTCCTATAGTCTCCTCTGTCTCTAGCTCAGGCTGAAGTGCTGCAATACTACTCTGGTCCTCGATAGTAAAGACAGATTGAAACTGATCATTAAGCACTTCAACCATTTCACTGTCCTTGCTAACTAACACATCATCTACCTTAAATGGACCTATATTTTTGGAAACTGTACTTAACTTATAAAAACTGAAGAACTTCTTACTATCTGCATTACAATGTCTAGCTAAATCAAGTTCCTTTGCCCTTTTAGCTGCTCTGACCTTTTTCTTAACTGAATTTCTTGCATTCTGGTAGGCCTTCTGATTTATATCTAGTGAAGATCCCTTCAAAATGCCAAATGCACTTCTTTTAGCTTGTATAGCACTCCTTACTTCTGGGGTAAGCCAAACTGGATTGCCCTTGGTTCTGTTACGTTTGTGCCTGAGGGGTATATGCCGATTTTGAATTTGGCTTAATCTAGCTTTGAAAACATTCCAGGCCTCACATGCATCTAAACCTGCCAACTCAACGTTCCATTTTATCTGTGCGAGGTCATTTCTAATACCATCAAAATCAGCCCGGCTGAAGTTTGGAACCATAATAAGGTTATCTTTGGGCCTCATTTCTGATGAGATATTGAATTTAACCATATTGTGATCACTGGTTCCTAGACCTGCACAAATACTTATGTCACTAACTAGATCACTGTTGTCTGAGAATACAAGGTCTAGAATGGAGCAATGTCTGGTTGGCTCTGTTACAAACTGATGCATGAAAAGCTCCTCTTCAAAGATTTGCCTATACAACCTACACTCATTTGTTTCCTCTGCTATACTTTCGTATCCTCTTAAGTTAAAATCTCCCATAATAAGACACTGAGCCCGAAAGTTCCTACGTATTTCCTCACAAATATCTTGGTCTGTTTCAGCTTGGGAGTTCCTTGGAAGATTCCCTGGTCTGTAAAATGCACCTATCCTCAACCTTCCTCTGTTTCCTGTACCAATTTTAATGTCAAGCCAGATTGATTCTACTTCTTTTACTTTACTAGAATCATCAACTCTAGTAGTGCAGTACAAGCTATTTACATATACAAACACTCCACCTCCCTGCCGTGATTCTCTGCAGTATGAGAACATGTTATACCCTTGTAACTCGAAATCCTGTAGCCTATCCCTATTATACCCCTCACTAACCCATGTCTCGGTTACACAAATGATATCAGGCTTTTCAAGGGCAACATAACACTCAAACTCATCAAATTTAGACCTAATACTTTGGGCATTCAGCAACACACATGTGATCTTATACTTTGAGCTGACTCTACTAATTCTGAGGGAATTATGATCTACTGTCCTATTCTGACATGAACTTCTACCAATGCTTACTTCTTGATGCCCTAGTACTAGCGTCCCTGAACCCCCCCCCCCCTCCTACCTAGTTTCCCTGAATGACACTTCTGTAGGCATCTCCCAAAGCCCTTGCCCCCTCATCCGATAAGTGAAGCCCATCCTTCATATAGTACCTATGCCACTCATAGAACTGATCCCATAAGTCTACATAACTAAGCCCCATAGCTGAACATAAGTTCTGAACTGAGCTGTTCACAGACAGAGCTCTCGAGTACCACTCCTCACTGGCTCCACAGCGAGGGAGGATGCCAGTCACAATGACTGGTTTCCTGGACTCCTTCAACCTCTGCAGCAGGCTCCGGTACTCCGCTACTATTCTCACACTCTGCCTAGGTCCTATGTTGTTCACCCCCACCTGTATTATAACTGTCTCCGGGATACTCCTACCCAGTTCTGCCTCAATGACAGGGCCCATATCAACTACTTTTGCCCCCGGTTTAATTATACATTTGTCCCTCTTCCCACAGAATGTTCGCCTTAAGGGCCTTACCCTTGAGTCCCCAACCACTAAATGCTGAATCTGTACCTTGTCACTTTCAGCTGCTGACTCTAACGCACTGAACCTATTTGCTAGTGTAACCTGCTGATGTTCCCTGGGGCTGTATTGCCTGACTCTACCCTGAACTTTTGTCCATCCCTCCTGATCCCCTTCCCTCTTCCTCCTCCAGATTCTGCTACCACCCTCCATTACCCAGCACCCCTCCTCATCCTTACTGTCTGTGGCCCTAGCATTACTTTCCACAATGTTGGGTCTCCAGAAACGTGACCCTCCAACACACTTCCAAACCCCAGCCGCACTATCCACCTTTGCCTTATCCTCCTCCCTTATGCCCCTATCAGAACTACCACTGGTCCCTGATCCTGTAGGGTCCTTTTCGGACCCCCTAACCACAATCTGCGCATACGTTCCTTGGTCAGGAGCTACACCCTCTTGCGGCTCATCTCTACACCTACACTTACTTAACTGCGCCTCAAGCTCCGCTACTCTAGCCTGGAGGGCCTCTAGCTCTGCTACCTTCGCCTGCATCCTAGTCATGCTCATTTGAATACACTAGTAACTTAGGTATATAACTTAGGTACTATGCACTTTTCAATACTTTACTAACTTAACTTAACTTTTTTGTTTTGTTTTTGTTTGTTTTTTCTTCTTCTAAACCTTAACTAGATCTAGGTAAAGCTAGTAACACAAATCAGCTATGAGTGCACCTAATACTAGACTAAATATCTAATCCTTAAATAAACTGAATACTAAATACACCTTAATTATCCCTAATTTTCTAAAATATCTACTTATCCAACCCTGCAACTAATAACACAAAAATAAGACTAAGACAATTTTGGCGCACACAAGCTAGAATGAAAAGTCCTTTAAAAAGCAAGTAAGAGGTAACAGCTAACTATGAATGCTTAAAAATAATACTTAAACGATCAACAAAACTAAATATCTAATCCTTATATCTAAATATAATGTGGTTGCTCAAAAAATACACAAAACAACAGAGCTATCCAACAGCTACTTAGCTTGGCTAAAGTAGGGTTCAGAAGATAAGAAGGTAAAACTGTTATTCATTCAATTCAGCGTTACGACGAATCGAAGACGAGGACGATGGCTTCGTTGTGACTATGTCCACCGATGTGACGCTGCGAAGGGCGTGACAATATTACTTTTAGGTTGTGGAAAACGAAAGTTTAATATTGGAACCAGACTGTGAGTGGAGCCAAGCCTCAGGTAACCCCTTGCCCTTTTCCCGGTTGCACATCTCGATATGATGCAAAATATTGAAATGAAGGTAGTTTTTCATATACCTACACTAGCCTCGGATAGTAAATCACGATGACCGGTGGCAGTCTGTGCTCAATAGTACATAGGATAATAATAACAGTATACATATGTACCGAACTGTAACGAACAACTGGTAACAGTACAAATGGTTTGAAAGGAGCAAGAGGCAGACCGACTTTTCCGCACATAAATGGTCCCTGTGGATCTGGAGGAGCCTGGTGGAAGGTGGCTTGGGGAGATGGTCCTGGTCTGATCCTCACTATTAGCTCTTCGGTCCAGCAAGTTGGGCACCGCTGGAGCAGTTTCCGGGTACCGATGTCCGCGTCCTTGCGTTCGCGTCGCCTTTTCAGAACTCAGCAGACTAGCTAGCTAAACATGTAGCCCGCTTGAAAGTTAGTATGTTATGAAGGGATTGGGCCCTGGGGCCAGCAATTACCGACAAGGAGAGAGAGCCTCTGACAGACACTTAATGAAATTCATTTTTTCATTTTCCAAATTTGTATAAGCAATTGCGAAACTTGTGTCATGCCGCGAAGCGATGCGAAATTTTCCGGTTTTTGGCTGTTGGATAGCTGGATTTTGACTGCTGCAAAGACAATTTTTACAATTTTACGATAAATTGGGAACGCGCGGAGGGAGGGGGGATACTTGTATTGAATCCCCCCCCCCCAGATTATTGGGGGGGGGGGGGCATTTTCCCCTGGTGCCCCCCCCTCTGGATCCGCCGGTGTATGAGATCATGGGGGCGGCATTTGCTTATTGTCCGGTAGGGCGCCTTTTCTCATCCATGGAAAAGCATTTGCTTCTAAGGAAGCCCATTGTTCGACTTAGTGGGCGGCTGTTCTTCCCAATGAGGGGGGGGGGCGGCATTAGTCTGCTTATGGACAATGAGCAGTTGTCCAATTTGGTATGTTATGAAGGGATTGGGCCCTGGGGCCAGCAATTACCGACAAGGAGAGAGAGAGCCTCTGACAGACACTTAATTAAATTCATTTGTTCATTTTCCAAATTTGTATAAGCAATTGCGAAACTTGTGTCATGCCGCGAAGCGATGCGAAATTTTCCGGTTTTTGGCTGTTGGATAGCTGGATTTTGACTGCTGCAAAGACAATTTTTACAATTTTACGATAAATTGGGAACGCGCGGAGGGAGGGGGGGGGGGGCTGTTTTACCCCGTGGGGGCGGCATTTGCTTATTGTCCGGTAGGGCGCCTGTTCTGCTCCATGAGGGCGGCATTTGCTTCTAGTGGCGCCTATTCTTTTCCTAAGTCGCCATTTACTTATAGGAATGCTAATTATCCGATTCCCGGGAGTGCCTGTCAGTGGCGTGCGCAGAAATTCACAAGGGACCAGGTCATTGCCTTGAGGCCTGATGGGCGCCACTCGATCGACAGGGGCGCTATCAATATTGGCGAAAATTTTGCAGGGTGAGGCGCCTCTCCTTCCGCACCGTGCGGAAGGAGAGGCGCCCCCCGTCGACGGGGGCGCCGTCCCGGGCGGAGAGGGGTAATCACTGGTCGGAGGGGTGCCGTCACTGACCGGGAGGAGACGCCGTCACTAGCCGGATGGGCGCCGTCACAGTCCGGAGAGGGGCAGTCACTAGTCGGAGGGACACACCCGCACCCGCACCCGAACCCGCACCCGCACCCGCACCCGCACCCGCACCCGCACCCGCACCCGCACCCGCACCCGCACCCGCACCCGCACCCGCACCCGCACCCGCACCCGCACCCGCACCCGCACCCGCACCCGCACCCGCACCCGCACCCGCACCCGCACCCGCACCCGCACCCGCACCCGCACCAGCACCCGCACCCGCACCCGCACCCGCACCCGCACCCGCACCCGCACCCGCACCCGCACCCGCACCCGCACCCACACCCGCACCCGCACCCGCACCCGCACCCGCACCCTCACCCTCGCCCACGCCCACGCCCACGCCCACGCCCACGCCCACGCCCACGCCCACGCCCACGCCCACGCCCACGCCCACGCGTTTTTCCCCCGGAGCGGCCTAAAGCCATATTCCGGGGGGGGGGGGGGATATTACTTCTGGCAATTTGCCAGGAAAATAATTACTTACGTTAACCGGTTTATGTGAACCCGGAGCAAGCTAGGGAATAGGGTATCTATTTTACGTTAAGTGAATTGTTCAAAGTACATATAATGTCTATCTTACGTTAAGTATTTCGCTCAAAGTCAAAATTAAATAAAACACGAGACACACATACATACACATTTTATTCCATACACACAGACACACATACATTTGAACATACACTTGCAAACTTAATACACTGCTTCAATAACATCCTAGAGGTTCGGCCGTCGCACCACCGGTGCGACGGCCGAACCGGTGGTGCATACTACACGAATACAGCGAATAATAACTTCAGACTTCCAGACATAAATAGCGTGTATACAGCAGAATTACCATCAATTTTATTAGCATTAATATATATTAGAAAGGAAAAACTTAAAGAAGTAATAATATGCACAGACTCGTCTGCCTCGCTCTTTGCCATTTCCTCGATTCGTGACTGCAGAAACCCGATAGTATTCAAAATTAGACAGCTAATCAAGTATTTAAACAACACAAATTCCTAGAGGTTCTGCAAGAATTCGGGTGTTATTGTCGCCAGCCTTCTCCGTTTCCGGGTGCGGGACCCTGTCCACGTGCTTGTTGGCAGGGTCATTAGATAGGTAGTCTTTTAGCTCTTTTTGGTAGGTAGATTAACTTCATTAGGTTTATTTTTTATTTTGCAGTAGGTCCCCTCCATGGATTAGGTCCCCTTCATTCATCTGGCTCGACACAACACCAGACACACACCGCCTCTTCACACACAACAAAAACACAGTCACGGCGGCAGAGACACACACACTCTTCCACGAACACAAAGCACAACACAACACTTACACATACATATACACTGACGGCTCCCGAGGCGACGGCCGAACCGGTGGTGCATACTACACGAATACAGCGAATAATAACTTCAGACTTCCAGACATAAATAGCGTGTATACAGCAGAATTACCATCAATTTTATTAGCATTAATATATATTAGAAAGGAAAAACTTAAAGAAGTAATAATATGCACAGACTCGTCTGCCTCGCTCTTTGCCATTTCCTCGATTCGTGACTGCAGAAACCCGATAGTATTCAAAATTAGACAGCTAATCAAGTATTTAAACAACACAAACAGCAGCATTACATTCCTCTGGATCCCGGGACACGCCGGTATTCCGGGTAACGAGGAAGCCGACAGACTCGCGAAATTAAGCCTAAAATTATCTTAAAAAATTCTTCCAAGCCCTGTATCAGACGTTTTAAATTATATAAATATACAATTTAGCATATTGCGCCAGCGCGAGTGGGACGCTGCTCCGCATTTTCATCTTCATCCGATCAAGCCAAAAGTCCAACATTTGATATCTAGTCACCAGAATTGTAGAGAAAAATAAATAGTATTAGCACGCCTCCGCCTCGGTCATACAGAAATTACGCATTATTACATTCTCGACAATCTTCCGCCCCCAAATTTCCGACACTGCCCAGGTTATCCGCGCTACACAATTAAACATTTACTAATTACTTGCCCAGTGCACAATGACAAACGTCAGAAAATAATTTATTATGCGCAACCAAATCCTATCACATTAAATCTTCAAACGCTGTTAGGTGATAATTATCCTGAATTGATTGGCATCCTCTTTGATTTTCTTTTCCAAACACGATTAGTTAATCAAATATAATTTTTTTTTTGCCTAGCGTAATTTTGACTTTCTGCGCAGGTTTTCCCTTTTGCGTTAGACGCTGTTTTGTATAATTATTTAGGACTTTTCTCCCAGCTAAATACATCCCACAACCAGGTCTCGCCGGGGTACCGGAGCCAGGGAGACTGGCAACAGTCTCCCGTTGTTGCAATGATGGCACCCCGGCTCCGTCAACACTAACACCTTTTCACAAGTGTATGCTCAAGTGTATGTGTGTATGTAATACAATATGTATGTATGTGTGCCTCGTGTTTTACTTAATTTTGACTTGAACGAAATACTTAACGTAAGATAGACATTATATTTACTTTGAACAATTCACTTAACGTAAAATAGATACCCTACTCCCTAGCTTGCTCCGGGTTCACATAAACCGGTTAACGTAATTTTTTTCCTGGCAAATTGCCAGAAGTAATTTTCCCCCGGAAATGGCTATAGGCCGGTCCGGGGAGAAAAAAAAACACGCACGCACGCACGCACGCATGCCCCCCCCCCCCCGCCCCCGCCCCCGTTTTGTGTTTTGTTTTTTTTACTACCCGGACCGGCCTATAGCCATTTCCCGGGTTTGGGAAATTACTTCTGGCAATTTGCCAGGCAAAGAGTTACGTTAATCGGTTTATGTGGACCCGAGCAAGCAAGGGAATAGGGTAGCTATTTTACGTTAATGAATTACGTTAACCGGTTTATGTAGACCCGGAAGATTTATTGTTCAAGTAAATATAATATCTAACATTACGTTAAGTATTTCGTTCAAGGTCAAAAATAATATCTATCATTACGTTAAGTATTTCGTTCAAGGTCAAAAATAAGTCAAACACGAGACACACATGCATACATATTTTTATTACAATACACTTGTACAATGTCAGTGTTGATGGAGCCGTGGGGGTGCCGTCATTGCCACAACGGGAGACTGTTGCCAGTCTCCCTGGGTCCGGCGCCTCGGCGAGACCTGGTTGTGGGGTGTATTTAGCTGGGCGAAAAGTCCTGAATAATAAAAAACCCAGCGTCTAAGGCAAAGGGGAAAAAACCTGCGCGGTGGGCCAAAAATGCGCAAGGCCAAAAACCCCTGTTATATTTGATTAGCTAAACGTGTTTGGTAGAGATAATCTAAGAGGAGACCTATCAATTCAGGATAACTATCACCTAACAGTGTTTGAAGATTTAATGTGATGCCATTTTGTTGTGTGTAATTAATAATGTTCTGTCGTTTATCGTTGTGTACTGGGCAAGTAAGAAGTAAGTGCTTGATTGTGTAGCGCGGATAACCTGGGCAATGTTGGCAATTTGGTGGCGGGAGATTCTCCATAATATAATAATGAGTAATTTTTGTATGACCGAGACGGAGGCGCGCCAATATTACCTCCTTCTCTCTACAATTCTGGTGACTAGATATAAAATGTTGGACTTTTGGCTTGATTGGATAAAGATGAAAATGCGGAGCGGCGTCCCACTCGCTCTGGCAAGGTATGCTAAGTTGAGAATTAATATAATTTAACACGTCTGATACTGGGCTTGGAAGTTGGTTTACTGAAGGTAATTCTAGGCTCAATTTCGCAAGTCTGTCGGCTTCCTCGTTTCCCGGGATACCTGCGTGTCCTGGGATCCAGAGGAATTTAATACTATTATTTTTACTGTTTAAATACTTGATTAGCTGTCTGATTTTAAATACTATCGGGTTTCTACAGTCACTAATCGAGGAAATGGCCGTGAGCGAGGCGGACGAGTCTGTGCAAATGACTACTTCCTTAAGTTTTTCTTTTCTGACATATATTAATGCTAATCAAATGGATGACAATTCCGCTGTGTATACGCTATTTATGTCGGGAAGTCTAAAGTTATTGCTAACTGTGTTTGTGTAGAATGCACCACCGGTTCGGCCGTCGCTTCGAGAGCCGTCTGTGTATATGTATGCGTATGTGTATGTGTTGTGTTGTGCTTTGTGTTCGTTGAAGAGTGTGTGTGTCTCTGCCGCCGTGACTGTGTTTTTGTTGTGTGTGAAGAGGCGGTGTGTTGTGTCGAGCCAGTGAGATGTGAGTGGTGGCGTTGGCATTGTGTTGATGTGTGGAATGTTGAATAGTGCGAGTGTTTGTCTGATTCTGTGACTGATGAGTGGGTGTCGTTTTTGTAGTAGTGTTTGTCGTCTTGTGGGTGCGGGGTGATTTAAGATGTGGAATGTTGGGCGTGTGGGGTGTGAACTTGCTCTGGTGTAGAATCTAAGTAGTGTGTATTTGCGTCGGCGGCAGAGTGTGGGAATGTTTGTGTCGATGTGTAAGTTAGTGGTGTTGGTGGTGCGGCAGGCTCCAGTCACGATCCGCAAGGCAGCGTTTTGGACAGTTTGCAATTTTTTAATTTGTTTGGAACATATGTCATCAAATAAGAATGCGTTATAGTCCAGTACTGGGCGTATCAGGGAAGTATATAGTTGGAGAAGAGTGGCACGATCTGCGCCCCACTCTCGACCAGCCAATGACTTCATAATATTAATTCGTCTCGTACATCTCTGCACTAAATCATTGAAGTGTGGGATGAACGAGAG
The DNA here is from genome assembly GCA_036785665.1 of Chirona hameri. Lineage (NCBI taxonomy): Eukaryota > Metazoa > Arthropoda > Thecostraca > Balanomorpha > Balanidae > Chirona > Chirona hameri. Next base: position 17,848 of record JAXIVJ010008223.1, read on the forward strand.
ACGTGTGTCTAGCGTTATTCCCAGATACTTGAATGATTTGACGAAAGGGATAATTTGATTGTTATATTTTAATGGAATGTAGGGTTCCGCATATGCAGGTTTCTTTGAAAAAAATAGAGATGCAGATTTACTTGGAGAAATTGCCAGACCCCATTGGTCGCACCATACCTTTATATCAATGAGTACTAGTTGTAACATTTTGCTGGCTTGATCGACACTCGGGTGCGAGAACCACACCGCCAGGTCATCAGCGTACATTGCAAATTTAAGACCTTTGTCGATCTTGTTAATATTACTGAAAATGTCGTTAATCATAATTAAAAATAGGGTCGGGGAGAGGACCGATCCCTGTGGGACACCGTGGTCCTGATTTTGATTTGGAGAATATGTGTTGCCGCACCTTACATTAAAAGTTCTATTTTCTAAAAAGTTTTGGATAAATTTAGCGAGTCGACCTCGAATTCCGGCCTTATGGACCTTTACTAGAAGTGCAGTCTTATGGACTCTGTCAAACGCAGCTCTCAAATCAAGAAAGAGGGCAACTGTGACCTCTCTCCCTCGAAAGCCGCGCTGGACAGAGTCGATAAGACCAACTAAATTGTCCGCAGTGGAGCGACCAGGTCGAAAACCACTTTGGTGTGAGGAAAGTAAATTATTTGATTCAATGTATGTCCTGATGCGTCCATTAACCATGCGTTCGAATAGTTTACAAGCACAACTAGTTAGAGAAATAGGGCGATAGCTAGCGGGAGAAGATTTAGGTTTGCGAGGTTTAAGTATAGGAATTAGCGTACTATTATGCCAAGATTCAGGGAAAGTGCCATCAAACCACATGGTATTGAAGGCTGTTAGTAAGTTGGTGAGACCAGTCTCTGTCAAGTTTTTAAAGAAAGAGTAATCAATTTGATCTGGCCCTACAGAAGTTTTACCACATTTACCGATAGCATACGTTAACTCGGAGTTGGTAAAAGGAGAGTTATAGATTTCTACGTTATTAGAGTCAAAGCTAATAGATTGAAATTGATCATTAAGTTGGTTAGTAAAAGTTGGTGTACATTGTTGTGTTGATGATATGTTAGCGTAGTGTTGTGCAAATTGTGGTGCCACCTCTAGGGGAAGCGTGTAAGATGTGTTGTGTATTTGTAAGTGTGGGATTTTGTATGACGGTGGTCTTTTATTTGAAAACGATTTAATTAATGTCCAAATTTTTGAGAGGGAGGTAAATCGATTAAAGGCAGATGAGAATTCCTGCCAAGATTCTTTTTTTTGCTTTGTCAATGATTGTTTTAGCCAGAGAGCGAGTTTTCCGTGCTTCGTGTTCGTTTTCTGCAGTTATACAAGCTTGGAATTTCCGAAATGCTCTTTTCCGGAGGGCGACCGCTCTCTGGCATTCTGTGTTCCACCACGGGGCAGTACGCTGCCTCGGGTGGTGTTGTGTGTGTGCGCGTGTGTGTGGAATGTGTTGGTGAGCTGATGTGAGAATAGTGTTTAAAAAAGTGTTAATGTCGGTCTGGGAGTCTGCGGGGTGACTAGTGTCAATGTGTTTTTGAAAGGAGGACCAGTCGGCTTTGCGAAGGTTCCATCTAGGCAGGGAGTAAAAATTTGTCTGTCCTGAAGGGACTTGTAGTTCTAAGTGAATTGGGAAATGATCGCTAAAAAGAGGGTCTGATTGTGCGTTAAATGTAAAAAGAGTCGCGATGCGTGGTGTGACGAAGGCGAGATCAATGGCGCTGTAAGTCACCTCGCCTCCTGAGTGGTGTACGTGTGTGGGTGATTGGTCGTTAAGGAAGACCAAATTATGCCGGTCCAGTAGGTCCAGCATAATTTGGCCTCGGCGGGAATCACGGAGGCAGCCCCACGCCCGACTATGCGCGTTGCAATCGCCCATAATCAGACATGGGGTGTTAATATTTGTAATAAGCTGGGAAAGAGAATCAATGTCTATGTCCTCGGTAGGACGGAAATAAATTGAGATAAGAGTTAGTTCTAGCTGAGCGATTTTAATATTGACGCCGACTGCGTCTAAGGTTGTTTGAAGGTCGATTTGGTGATGCAAAAGTTGGTTTGAAATAAGCAAAGCCGAGCCGCCTCGGCGCGGTGATGCATTTACGTTATTTGTGTAGAGACTATAGCCGGGGATTTTAAGAGTATAATTATTAAAGTCGGCGTCAATGAAATGGGTTTCCTGAACAGCGGCTACTAACGGATTATTATTTAAGACATAATGTTTGAATTGCCCCCAATGTGATATTAAAGATCTAACATTCCATTGGAGGACGAATTCAGTTTGATTTTGGTTCATCGGGAGTTGCTATTCTGACCGCGCCTTGCGGTCGCTCGTGTCCGTCTCCGGCGGGGTGGTCGGGTCCGTTCAGGGAGCTGGCCAGGGCGGGAGGGAGACAGAGACCGGGAGGAGGCGCGGGAGGGCGGAGAGCGGTAGCGAGCGGGGCGGGGCTGGGAGGTGGGGACCCGGCTTCCAAAAGCACGGATGAGGGACACATCGGTCTCCTCCGCGGAAGAGTCCCCGGAGTCTTCCCCCGAGGCCTCGACCGCTGACTCCGCCTGATGTTCGGCGGGGGTGGGAGTTTGTGCCGCTTGGGCACGGCCGGAGTCCTGGAGGGACTCGGCTGACGAAGGGCAGGGCCCGCTCGGGTCTGCCGTCGGTGACGTCACGCTGGGCCGCTCCGGCGGAGCTGCCAGCGGCACCAGGGGGGGGGGGGGGACCCACGTGGGGCCCGACGGGGGGAGGGCGGGGGTGGGGTTCGGTGGGGTGGGGGGAGTGGCGGCCAGGCGCTGGGGGCTAGCGCTGGGATGGGAGGGGGGGGGGGGAGGCGGGGCTCGCCCGGCGGGCTCGGGTCTCCTCGACCCAGGCCGCTCGGGCAGGGCAGTCCCGGAACCACGCTGGGTGGGGACCGCCGCAGGACACGCACAGCAGGGCTGCGGTGTCGCCACCGACACAGTCATCTGTGTCGTGCGACTGGGCGCACTTGCCACAGGTGGAGTGGCTGGTGTGACAGGAGCGCTGGTGGTGTCCGAATCTCCAGCAGGCACGGCACTGCTGGGGACCCGGGGTCCACGCCGTTACGGGTACAGTAATGTACCCGCAATAAATCCGGTCGGGGAGGACCAGTCCCCTGAACCGGAGCCGCACCATGGGGTTCGGACCGGGCCTCTTCGACCCCATCCTGACCACCTCGGTCACTCCCTGAGACGCGAGCTCGAGGAGGAGCACGGTCTCTGTCAGCGTGCTGACGTCCGGGGAGTAGATGAACCCTTGGCAAGAGTTCATGCGGTCGGGTGCAGACACCTCGCATGGCCTGTCCATGAAGGACTTCAGGGCCATGATGCACGCACACGCGCACGCGCACGCGCACGCGCACGCGCACGCGCACGCGCACGCGCACCCGCACCCGCACCCGCACCCGCACACGCACACGCACACGCACACGCACACGCACACGCACACGCACACGCACACGCACACACACACACACACACACACACACACACACACACACACACACACACACACACACACACACACACACGCACGCACGCACGCACGCACGCACGCACGCACGCACGCACGCACGCACGCACGCACGCACACACACACACACACACACACACACACACACACACACACACACACACACACACACACACGCACACACGCACACACGCACACACGAACACACACACACACACACACTCCAGTGACGGCTCGTGGTCCTCAAAGTACCTGAGGCCCAAGTTCAGAAGTTGCAACGAGTAGGAGCAGCTGCCAGTTTAGTTAAGTTAACACTTAACCCTATTCCCTGCGGGGCAGATTCTGCCCCCCGGTGATTGTTTCACTTGTTGCTTCTAAACTGTTAGGCTTAACGTCTTGAAACTTTATATCTTTTCCCACAATTGAATGGCGCGCATTGTGTAATTTTTTTTGAAAACAATCGGTCAAGCAGAGGCGATGCCAGGCTCCTGTTTTGAGGAGGGTGTTACGAATGCGGTTTTGCGGCGCATACTTCCTTCGTGGTTTGCAGTGCATTAAATGCGTTAGAAACAATTTCAATGCAATATGCAACATAAATACTGGGATTGTACATATTTTTGGGCAGAGGCGCACTCAGGTAAAACAAATGGGAGGCGATACCCTCCCTCAAATTAGGTCCAACTTCAAATTAGTAAGATGATAAAAGCGCTTCGCGCATGGTGCTCCCACGTTGTTTTCTGGATCCGCCAAGCGCAATATATTAAATTTAACAAATTACAGCATATAATGCCAACATATGACGTTCATGTCGTCCCAAACAATCACGAACAGCACATATTTTGTATTAGAACCCCCCCTCCATTTTACATCCCCTGAATACGCCTATTTTTTTTTTTTTTGTCTTTTAATATATTGAAGACCAGTACATTTGAAGCTCAAAAACGTTTGGCGCATGCAAATCGGTTACACTACATGGCCGCAATGACCTTTCGAAAACACCCCAAATTTTCGTATTTTTTACCCCTGGCCCCCATTTAACAAAAAAGGCATTTCGGTGTCCCAAAAGAAAGATCTTGTTATGACGAATCGAAAAGCGTTTTTTCCATCGAAATCGACTAAGCGGTTCTCGAGATCTCTGGGGAGGGGGGGGGGTGCAGAATCTGCCCCCCCCCCCCCCCCCCCGCAGGTTAACGTAATTTTGGCCGCCCGCAGGGAATAGGGTTAAACACTTAAGACAAGTCACAGGCGGAGGAACAGGGGCGGGGCTGTGCCCCAACCATTTGATCATAATGTTTGATACATTTTTTATTTTTGTCTAATGATAATCACTGGGATTGTCCAATGATAATCACTGGGATTGTCTAATGATAATCACTGGGATTGTCTCATGATAATCACTGGGATTGTCTCATGATAATCACTGGGCCAGATATATTAAGACGAGAAGAGCTCATCTTAGGCAAATACATTTGGCATAGGCCATAGGGGGGGTGCGCCCCATAAATCCGGCGTTGCCAAACACTTAACTCTTTAGTTCGGAAATTATATCAAAGACTGCTTTCAATCATGGCTCTAATATATATATAGTCACAGTTCTCTATGCAAAGCAAACTGACAGCCTGGCACTACCTAGTGCCTGGGCTGACGCCTCGCGGCAGCATTCGAATTTGAGCCATTCGAGCAGACCGTATCACGCATGCGCAAGCCTCTAGAGGCCGGACTGTCGGCGGCCTCAGCCGGGCGAGCCGGGCGAGAAAGCTGCGACATTTGATACATTTGAACATCACATACCCGTCAGTGACTGATCCAGGGGGGGGGGGGTGTAGGGACTGAAAGAGGGACCCTGCCTTAGAAAACGACTCCCTCGGGCACCGCGGCGCCGTTCTTGCAAAGTATTTACTGGCGCCGAAGGCGCCGTAGCGTTTTCGGGAGGCCACCAGGTGTCTACCGACAGCGTCGTAGCACTCTTGATAGGCACCCTGGCACCCTCAGAAGACAGCTTGCCGCCCTCACAACCATTATGCCGCCCTCAGAAGGTACATCGCCGCCCTCGGAAGGTATCATGCCACCCTCGGAAGGTATCATGTCGCCCTCGGAAAACATCGTGTCGCCCTCGGAAGACATTTTTCTGCCCTCAGAGTGCATTATGCCGCTCTGGAAAGATGTATTGTCGCCCTCAGATCACATTATGCCGCCCTCAGAGCGAAATATGCCGCCCTCGGAAGGTATCATGTCGCCCTCGGAAAACATCGTGTCGCCCTCGGAAAACATCTTGCCGCCCTCGGAAGACATTTTGCCGCCCTCGAAGTGCATTATGTCGACCTCAGAAGATGTCTTGTGGCCTTCGGAAGGCATGTTACCGCCCTCAGAGCACATTATACCGCATCCAGAGTGCAATATGTCGCCCTCGAAAGTCATCCTGCTGCCCTCAGAGCGCATTAATGCTGCTCTTGGAAGGCATCATGCTGCCTTCGGAGACATATTGCCGCCCTCGGAAGGCATCTTGCCGATCTCAGAGCGCATTATGCCGCCCTCGGAAATCATCATGTCACCATCTGAAAACATTTTGCCGTCCTCGGAAGACATTTTGCCGCCCTCAGAGTGCATTATGCCGCCTTCGGAGTTTGGAAGACGTCTTGCCACTCTCGGAAGGCATCATACCGCCCAAGAATGGCACCTTGCCGGCCCGAAAGCGATGCGCTGTTCCGGCGCACTCCGAATGATGGCACCCTGACGCCTTCAGCTTCCCTCCGACGGCGACCGGGCACCCGTGACCTTCGAAACCAATAACACGCTTTTGCCCCCCTCCCCCCACTCCCGATAGCGCCCTGGATGGTGCCTACTAAGAGGCCTGGACCCAATGAAATAACCGTGACAACTTTTTAAATATGCCTGGCGAGGCGTTGAAGGTGCTGACGTGTTGTACCTTTCACACTCGGGGCGCCTAAAAATAGCTTGGATGAATGTCCAATGCCCATGATGTCCACAGCTCCACAGAAACGTTTTCAGCGTCGGTCACCGATTTGTACGCGATTTGGTCCTAAGGACTAACGTCAAACCGAACCTCCTGCTTTAAAAAATCAGGTCCATTTTGACCTTACTGGTCTCCTTCAAGATCAAATTCAAGGTCAAACGACGGGGAACGCTGTAGCACCCAAAGTTACCGTCCGATCGCGACAAATTGGTCTCAAACGATTCCTTGTGCCCAGTTCCAAGATGACAAGAAGGTTCACCGTTGTACCCCGTGACCTTCAAGGTCAAGCCCCGTGACATTTAATGTCAAATTAAGGGTCAAAGGACGGAATGTTTTCCCCGTCCCTTCCATTTCCAGAATGACAAGCATTCTTAGAGTTGTGCCCCGTGACTTTCAAGTTAGCGCCCAAAGTTGAGCGCTACAGCGTTCCCAGTCCTTTGACCTTGAAGGTCACGGGAACAATTTAACTCCACTTGTCATCCTGGAAATCGACACGGGGCATCGTTTGAGACCATTTGTGTTGCCATCAGACGCAAACTTTGGGCGCTGCAGCGTCCCTCGTCCTTTGACATTGCATTTGACCTTGAAGGAGACCTGTAAGGTCAAATGGACCCGATTCTGGGAAACAGGAGGTTCGATTTGATCTTGCGACCAAATGTCGTACAAATTGGTGACCGACGCTGAAAAGTTTTATAATCCCCTTGGATTGGCGCGACCCAATAAGAACGAGTCAACTGTCGTAACAAAATATTTTGCTCCTTGTTTATCCACGTATGCAGCTTAGTTTCCCGATGTTGCGACAATATATTTTTTTGCTTCTCCGGGCTGCATGTAGTTGGCCCGGAGAATACAAAATCATGTAAATCTTGTGAATCATGTGAACCTATGTATACGTAGATCCGCAGTCGGACCTTCGATCATGCCACCAGACTTTCAAAAGGGTCCCGCGCCCCGCTGGGGTATTCAACCGGGTATTCAACCGAACTGGGGGGGGGGGGGGGTGGGGGGCATATACTGCCACCTCGTTATCTTCTGAACCAATAACTGCCGCGAGACGCACAAGGAAGCAATCGAAAGCTCTCAATGAGACGCACGTAACAAATACGTGAAATGTTCAAAATAAGGTCAGATGTCAGGTCACGGTCAGGTGAAATGTCAAAATCGAGGAATGTGGGTTGATTTGCTATACTTTCCATTTAAAGTCTTATATTGCAATTATTATGGCACAAAGTGCTATCAGAGGCATAATACATCTTCTGCATAAGGGAAATTGATATTGTAAGCATAGGTCAAGCCGTCAAGGGCAGGTCAGACAAGATAACTATTGGCGAAAGGTCTACGAAAGTCATGCGACACATGTTTTATGGGTTATTTTACACGTATAATTTAATATTAATAACTAATTGTACACCCTGACCCCAAATAATGGTCCTTAGGCGAAGTTCAGGTCAAGGGGGTCAAAATTTGAAATTGATTAATATAAATAAAAAAGTCATGTTTCTAGACCAGTTTTGTCTAATAAATACAGTGGTGGCATTTATTTGCTTGTATCTCGTAATTAATCCGCGCACTGCAGGGGGTTTGCACCGAACACGAACTGCAAGGGGGGGGTGATTTCCGTCCCCGTGAGATCTCGAAAACTAAGCTAGGTAGGGACAAGTATAAAACGGCATTTGATAGCTTGATACAAGTTCTATCGAAAGTACTTCAGTATTGTTTTAAGTCAGGTCAAAATTGAGATCACCAGAGGTCATCAAAGGTCACATTTTCCATTTGTTCCTGTTTTAGGACTTCGCTCCAGAAATTCCCACATATCTAAAAAACTATGCTAGTTAGAAACAAACAGAAGAAGTCTTCGCCAGCCAGTTAAATTTTAATCGACAAGGTGCCCTCAAATTTGATCTTAGGTCAATATTTGAGGCTCCAGAGGTCAAAAAAGAAAACATGCTGTTTTTTTGCAAAATAGTTATTCGCTATTTACTTTTTATTTAAATAAGACAACGAAAAACTGTTTACGCCATTGTGTTTATATTGTCAAGGCGCTTGGAATGATATAAAGGGCGACTTTGTTAGGTCAACTTAAAAATTGACCTCATGTCAAGATCAAGTGGTTACCAAAGTAGGGCATGTTGCATATAGGAAGAGGTGTCTCGACGAGACAAACACATTGCTGTCTGTTTTATTTCTCTATCTTCATTATGTCGGGAGTTATGGACAAAAAAGTGATGGTGACCTCGGATGACCACAAATAACCCCATAGGGGTCACTGAACAAAACTTACACTTGGATCATCAAGAATATCCTATAATAACATGATCCAGAAGTAATTGGACTAATACCATGCATATCCTTGAAATAGGAAGTATTTGTATATTTCCCCATTGACTTATGAGGAGGTTTCGAAATTGACCTGACCTTAGGTCACCGATATCAAAATTTTGAGATAAAGGAATTGTAAGTACTTATGCTCTCATGGCATCCTGTAAGTTGCAAAGTGATCGGTGAAAAACTCTGGTTTTGGCACAACTACAAACATTTTTGGAGGTGGGGCCACTTGACTTGGTCTGGTGACCTGACCTGAGATGACCCGAAGTTTTTTCTCAAAGTGTGTGCAATTGATTTCCTAACAGGTGTGTCAAAACCCAGCGGCGCTGCGCGCCGCCATTTTTTCGCTATCTGCGAAAAACCTTAGGGGGGGGGATCAACCCACCTGCAGTGCGCGGGTTATAAGGGGGGGGGGGGGGGGGGGGGGGGGGCAAAAAGGTTTTTGTGGGCACCTTTTTGTGGCAAAAGGTACCCCCATTTTTTTCCTCCGCGGATTTGGGCTGGTCACCTTATTTTGGTATTCGAGCTTAAGAAATTCACTTTTCGAATTGACAAAAAATTGATTTTGTTGAAATTTTCCGATAAAAAAATTGGGGTTCAAAAACCAAACAAATCACAAATCCGATATAGCCATTTGGAAGAGTGTCATTTCTTTTCTTTTGACGTTTTTTATTTGCAATTTGCTTTGAAGCTGTATTTTTTTTAACGATTTTTCAAACATGTATTGTTTTTCCACCAAAAAATCGCATGACAAGACGTCATTAAAACGTTATTATCTCCCAAAATACTACATTACTTTCATTGATTTTTTTTAAAAGACGTAGAATTGATGCAGTATAAGGTACTGCAAATTTATCGTTGATATCTATCACAATTTTACAGTTATTGAGAAAATCCGGGAAGGGGCAGAGTGTGTCCTCCCTCCCCCAGCGGGGCGCGTGCAACCGGGGTTGCTTGAATTGCATCAGGTGCACTGTTTTGTCTATCATTGCAAGCAAGGGATAGGGACTTCAAATTAAATCACTCGAGAGAAGAAAAACTTCTGTTTTCATGAAGTTTTCTCCTAAGATCATTGTTTTTCATGTTCAGTGCAAGGAACGGGCAGGGGGAGGGGGGCATACTTGTATTGCATGCTCCCCCTCCCCCCCAGATTCCTTGGGGGGGGGGGCATTTGCACCTGATGTCCGCTCCCTGGATCCACCAGTGGGGGCGGATACCCTCCCCCCTGAGTTTTTTTTTGTAATAGCGGAAAAGGACGCCATTTCGCGCCGCCATTTTTGGTACAACTGTTTGCCTTTCAATTTCCCAAATCCTGTTAATTTGTTTACCTCGGGCTCCTCAGGTCACGTCACTAAGTCAAGTCTAGTGATCCCACCTCCAAAAATTGTAAGGTCGGCACGACCGGCAGCCACATTGTTTGACCGATCAGTTAGATACTCACAGGATTTAATCAGGTTATAAATACCTACAATTCTGCCATTTCGGATGATTTTTATATCGGTCACCTAAGGTGAAGTCTATTTTTGACCTCCCAATTATAAGTCATTGGAAAAAAAGGAAAATGCATATAAATCCACAGGAAATGGCTAAATTTGCCCAATTTTCACCAGAGTCCCGCATCTTTTGAAAAATATACAGATCCAGTGGCGGATCTACGGTAGGGAAAAATGGGCAATTGCCCCCCCCCCCCCCCGAAAAAACGCCTGAAATTGGCGCAAGATTGAACATTTCCTAATATAGAAGAAAATATAAGCAATTTTTACTAAGGAAAGTTAGCAGCTATCAATGCATAAGCAAGCCAAATCCAATGCGTTTTCATAATTGTGTGAGACCTTTTGGAATCCCCCCAAACCACCCGTTCTGGATCCGCCAATGCAAAGATCCATGTGGTATTTTTATCCTGTGACCTCCACGAGGTAAAATCTATTCACCCTGAGATCAGTCGTCATTTTTCTTCCATAACTTTTTTTTACCGAACTGCGGTAAGGCGCCGTAGTTGGCGATGAACGAGCGAACGCAAAGGAAATGTATGGTGAATTTCAACTCGATCAGGGAAGTAGTTTCTAATATACAAATACGTGGTGCACACGTGCGCACGTGCTGAAGCACCCCATCCCTGACTTGTAGGGAAGTAGCGGCTGATAGCTCCATAACCATACACTAAAATTGAACACAATCGGCTCAGCAGTTGCTCCCACCCAGTCCAAATTGTGTGGCGACGTTCCAGATCCAACAACCCCCCACTCTACCGCGGTACGCACACGCACACACACACATGGTATGCTGGGTGCGGTTGGTAATAATTGAACTGAGTTTATCTGCACCTTCACGCCTTTAATTTGAAAGTTTTGTGCTATCGAGTCCGCACCTGTGCTTAGTTATGGAGTAGTTAGTTATGAAGTAGTTAGTTATGGAGTAGTTAGTTATTGTGTAGTTAGTTATGGAGTAATTTGTTATGGAGTAGTTAGTTATGGAGTAGTTAGTTATTGTGTAGTTAGTTATGGAGTAGTTAGTTATGGAGTAGTTAGTTATGGAGTAGTTAGTTATGGAGTAGTTAGTTATGGAGTAGTTAGTTATGGAGTAGTTAGTTATGGAGTAGTTAGTTATGGAGTAGTTAGTTATGGAATAGTTAGTTATGGAGTAGTTAGTTATGGAGTAGTTAGTTATGGAGTAGTTAGTTATGGAGTATGCATGTATGTTAGTATGGAGCGGTCCACAATTTAAGCAAATATTCTACTGAAAAGTGGTCTTGTCTTATTCTTTAAAGATTTGATCTGGGATTGTGAGCATTTGCAATGTCCGGTGTTGATATGAACTCTCAACGCACCGGCATGGTTGTCAGTGAACACAGGGAACACAAAGCTTGTTCACGATTGTCATGGCGACGGTTACCATAGCAACACGGACTCCAAGACTCTCCTAGCTATTTCATCACGGCGTGGGACCTCGCCTCTCGCGGTAGGTGATTAACTTTGGCTGGCTGATATAGCTAGTCGGAGCTCGGAGGATGAACTTTGGGTCGTGCTCGTGACTCTTTCAGTAATGACATCAGAGGACAGCCCCGAGCCGGAGTTTCGTCCCCCACTTATTTAGTCTTGACGCTGTTAGCGGTGTTGAGACGAATGACGTGACGTGACGTGACGTGACGTGACGTGACCTGACGTGACGTGACGTGTGATGTGTGTTGTAATCTGATGTGATGTGATATATACATAGGCGTAGGAACAGGGGGAGGGGGGCATGTCCCCCTCACTTTTCGGCCATTTTTTGGGCTAAAATATTTATTTTTGCTTGGTGAGAAAATTTTTGATGGCAAAAGGTTCGCCAAGACGAGAACAACCCAAATATGCAAAGAAATCTTCCATAGGGGGTTGGGGTACTCTCAAAACGAGATCACAGTTTCACTGGCCTCCACTTTTCGTGACGTTCCTACGTTCCTGGATATATACAGCGGAGTTAAGCCGGTCAACTCCATAACTGGTGACAGCCTGACAGCTTGGGCTTGTGCAATGACAGTTCTCTTGCAGTGGCAGTCGAACTGAGCTATAGACTGTGCCGCAGTACCTTGCGGTGGCAGTCGAACTGAGCTATAGGCTGTGCCGCAGTACCTTGCAGTGGCAGTCGAACTGAGCTATAGGCTGTGCCGCAGTACCTTGCAGTGGCAGTCGAACTGAGCTATAGGCTGTGCCGCAGTACTTTGCAGTGGCAGTCGAACTGAGCTATAGGCTGTGCCGCAGTACCTTGCGGTGGCAGTCGAACTGAGCTATAGGCTGTGCCGCAGTACCTTGCGGTGGCAGTCGAACTGAGCTATAGACTGTGCCGCAGTACCTTGCAGTGGCAGTCGAACTGAGCTATAGGCTGTGCCGCAGTACCTTGCAGTCGCCGTCGAAATGAGCAATAAACTGTGCCGCAGTACCTTGCGGTGGCAGTCAAACTGAGCTATATACTGTGCCGCAGTACCTTGCAGTGGCAGCCGAACTGAGCTATAGGCTGTGCCCAGTACCTTGCAGTGGCAGTCGAACTGAGCTATAGACTGTGCCGCAGTACCTTGCAGTGGCAGTCGAACTGAGCTATAGGCTGTGCCACAGTACCTTGCAGTGGCAGTCGAACTGAGCTATAGGCTGTGCCGCAATACCTTGCAGTGGCAGTCGAACTGAGCTATAGGCTGTGCCCAGTACCTTGCAGTGGCAGTCGAACTGAGCTATAGGCTGTGCTGCAGTACCTTGCAGTGACAGTCGAACTGAGCTATAAACTGTGCCGCAGTACCTTGCAGTGGCAATCGAACTGAGCTATAGGCTGTGCCGCAGTACCTTGCAGTGGCAGTCGAACTGAGCTATAAACTGTGCCGCAGTACCTTGCAGTGGCAGTCGAACTGAGCTATAGACTGTGCCGCAGTACCTTGCAGTGGCAGTCGAACTGAGCTATAGGCTGTGCCGCAGCACCTTGCAGTGGCAGTCGAACTGAGCTATAGGCTGTGCCGCAGTAACTTGCAGTGACAGTCGAACTGAGCTATAGACTGTGCCGCAGTACCTTGTAGTGGCAGTCGAACTGAGCTATAAACTGTACCGCAGTACCTTGCAGTGGCAGTCGAACTGAGCTATAGGCTGTGCCGCAGTACCTTGCAGTGGCAGTCGAACTGAGCTATAAACTGTGCCGCAGTACCTTGCAGTGGCGGTCGAACTGAGCTATAGACTGTGCCGCAGTACCTTGCAGTGGCAGTCGAACTGAGCTATAGGCTGTGCCGCAGTACCTTGCAGTGACAGTCGAACTGAGCTATAGGCTGTGCCGCTGTACCTTGCAGTGGCAGTCGAACTGAGCTATAGGCTGTGCCGCAGTACCTTGCAGTGGCAGTCGAACTGAGCTATAGACTGTGCCGCAGTACCTTGCAGTGGCAGTCGAACTGAGCTATAGGCTGTGCCGCAGTACCTTGCAGTGACAGTCGAACTGAGCTATAGGCTGTGCCGCTGTACCTTGCAGTGGCAGTCGAACTGAGCTATAGGCTGTGCCGCAGTACCTTGCAGTGGCAGTCGAACTGAGCTATAGACTGTGCCGCAGTACCTTGCAGTGGCAGTCGAACTGAGCTATAGGCTGTGCCGCAGTACCTTGCAGTGACAGTCGAACTGAGCTACAGGCTGTGCCGCTGTACCTTGCAGTGGCAGTCGAACTGAGCTATAGACTGTGCCGCTGTACCTTGCAGTGACAGTCGAACTGAGCTATAGACTGTGCCGCAGTACCTTGCAGTGGCAGTCGAACTGAGCTATAGGCTGTGCCGCAGTACCTTGCAGTGGCAGTCGAACTGAGCTATAGACTGTGCCGCAGTACCTTGCAGTGGCAGTCGAACTGAGCTACAGGCTGTGCCGCTGTACCTTGCAGTGGCAGTCGAACTGAGCTATAGGCTGTGCCGCAGTACCTTGCAGTGGCAGTCGAACTGAGCTACAGGCTGTGCCGCTGTACCTTGCAGTGGCAGTCGAACTGAGCTATAGACTGTGCCGCAGTACCTTGCAGTGACAGTCGAACTGAGCTATAGGCTGTGCCGCAGTACCTTGCAGTGGCAGTCGAACTGAGCTACAGGCTGTGCCGCTGTACCTTGCAGTGGCAGTCGAACTGAGCTATAGACTGTGCCGCAATACCTTGCAGTGGCAGTCGAACTGAGCTATAGGCTGTGCCGCAATACCTTGCAGTGGCAGTCGAACTGAGCTATAGACTGTGCCGCAGTACCTTGCAGTGACAGTCGAACTGAGCTATAGGCTGTGCCGCAGTACCTTGCAGTGACAGTCGAACTGAGCTATAGGCTGTGCCGCAGTACCTTGCAGTGACAGTCGAACTGAGCTACAGGCTGTGCCGCTGTACCTTGCAGTGGCAGTCGAACTGAGCTATAGACTGTGCCGCAGTACCTTGCAGTGGCGGTCGAACTGAGCTATAGACTGTGCCGCAGTACCTTGCAGTGGCAGTCGAACTGAGCTATAGGCTGTGCCGCAGTACCTTGCAGTGGCAGTCGAACTGAGCTATAGGCTGTGCCGCAGCACCTTGCAGTGACAGTCGAACTGAGCTACAGGCTGTGCCGCAGTACCTTGCAGTGGCAGTCGAACTGAGCTATAGGCTGTGCCGCAGTACCTTGCAGTGGCAGTCGAACTGAGCTATAGACTGTGCCGCAGTACTTTGCAGTGGCAGTCGAACTGAGCTATAGACTGTGCCGCAGTACCTTGCAGTGGCAGTCGAACTGAGCTATAGACTGTGCCGCAGCACCTTGCAGTGGCAGTCGAACTGAGCTATAGACTGTGCCGCAGTACCTTGCAGTGACAGTCGAACTGAGCTATAGGCTGTGCCGCAGTACCTTGCAGTGACAGTCGAACTGAGCTATAGGCTGTGCCGCAGTACCTTGCAGTGACAGTCGAACTGAGCTACAGGCTGTGCCGCTGTACCTTGCAGTGGCAGTCGAACTGAGCTATAGACTGTGCCGCAGTACCTTGCAGTGGCGGTCGAACTGAGCTATAGACTGTGCCGCAGTACCTTGCAGTGGCAGTCGAACTGAGCTATAGGCTGTGCCGCAGTACCTTGCAGTGGCAGTCGAACTGAGCTATAGGCTGTGCCGCAGCACCTTGCAGTGACAGTCGAACTGAGCTACAGGCTGTGCCGCAGTACCTTGCAGTGGCAGTCGAACTGAGCTATAGGCTGTGCCGCAGTACCTTGCAGTGGCAGTCGAACTGAGCTATAGACTGTGCCGCAGTACTTTGCAGTGGCAGTCGAACTGAGCTATAGACTGTGCCGCAGTACCTTGCAGTGGCAGTCGAACTGAGCTATAGACTGTGCCGCAGTACTTTGCAGTGGCAGTCGAACTGAGCTATAGACTGTGCCGCAGTACCTTGCAGTGGCAGTCGAACTGAGCTATAGGCTGTGCCGCTGTACCTTGCAGTGGCAGTCGAACTGAGCTATAGACTGTGCCGCAGTACCTTGCAGTGACAGTCGAACTGAGCTACAGGCTGTGCCGCAGTACCTTGCAGTGGCAGTCGAACTGAGCTATAGACTGTGCCGCAGTACGTTCCTGTTGTGGGCACGATATTTTAAGCTTCACGATGAGCTGTTTTTGAACTGTTTTCATCATTCTGTTAATTTTGTGGAAAACAAATCATGACCAAAAGAAGAATTTATTTATTTATGTATTTATTTATTTGACATCATCGCCGACGGGGTGAACCATTTATGGGCGAAGTCACACAGATAAAACCACACGCATTCACATACTTAAAAGATCACATTACATCCCTCACCCATAACCATCTATACCTATAATAATACAAGAGATCTCCTAAAAGATCCTCTATAATACAAAAGCGATGGTTAGAAGCTGTTAAATGACACAAATGGATTTAAAATATAGAAATAAAATACGAAATAAGAAATATGTGATGAAATAGTGAAGATAAAATAGCAAAAATGAAGACAAAGGTAAAAATGAAAACGAATATAAAATTAAATAGAAATAAAAAGTAACAATAGTTACACACAGCAATACCTATCATATTTCGACACCGGTGACAAATAAAACGTACATAGCGCGTATACATAGACTACCTACTTACAATGAAGCGACATATGACCTTACTTTGCCACGAAATGATAAGAGAGTGTCTGAGAACAGGTCCACCGTGGAACATTTATCTACGAGCCTATTAGAGAGAGAGAGAGAGAGATTTCTTTATTTGCAGACTCGAGGTCCATGAAGACATAGGTTTGGCAAAATCACACATACAGCGCATCCGTCCATACTTTCCTCACAGAGGAACGGACGGCCAGATCGCTGTGAAACAACATTGATACAATATGATTGTCAGTCTGCCCAAGGCGAGTCGTGAAACCGAAGACAGCTTTGCGATACAAAGCACTGAAATTATAAATTCGCTCATTTACAAACATGTTGGAGGCACTACAAAAACGGTCATACCCAAAAAACATTCTGGCAGCATTGTTGAAGCAAACATGTTGAAGCAAACTATTAGCCAGTCTAGGCAGCCTCACAAAAATGCCTTCTCTCACAGTTGACACCCTGGCATATGGAATGCTGAACAGAGTTCGAGATTGTTGTCTTGTGGCGCGGCAGGGTACATTGAGTGAGAATGACTGTAATATAAATGATGAACGGATTTTACCAGTGAAAACGTTACGCAAAAACATGATATCGTATTGAGTTCTACGCGCAGATACAGACACTAAGCTAAAATGTTTCAGTAAGTCACAATACACAAGCGACGACGACTGAGAGCGCACCTGAGCGTTGAGCCACATTAAAAACTTATGCTCTATCCTTTCCAATCGAATGTCATGAGATGAAGCGGCGCCTCCCCAAATCACGCTACAGTACTCCAAGTTGGAGCGAACGTTTGCGCAGTACGAAGCAATGACGGATCGGTCATTGAGATAACCTCTGGGGCTGGCTTTTTGGAATGATCGAATGAGTACACCGAGAGCTCTGTTTGCTTTTTTCACTGAACTATCTACATGTGGCCCGAATGTAAGTTTTGTATCAAGTATAACTCCGAGGTCCCGAATTTGGTCAACGTGCTCTAATTCAGTCCTATCAATGTGATAAGTTGTTTCTAATGGCTTTGTTCTCAATGACATTCGGAAAGATTTACATTTAGATGAGTTTAACTTTAACTTCCATACTTTTGACCACTCGTATAGCTTATTGAGGTCATTTTGAAGGGCTTGGGCGTCGGAGCTTCTGGAAATTTTCCTGTATAATTTTGCGTCATCCGCGAACAGCAGAACTCCAGAGGACATCCCAATAGGAAGATCGTTGACGTACATCGGAAACAGTATATATATATATATATATATATATATATATATATATATATATATATATATATATATATATATATATATATATATATATATATATATATATATATATATATATATATATATATATATATATATATATATATATATATATATATATATATATATATATATATATATATATATATATATATATATATATATATATATATATATATATATATATATATATATATATATATATATATATATATATATATATATATATATATATATATATATATATATATATATATATATATATATATATATATATATATATATATATATATATATATATATATATATATATATATATATATATATATATATATATATATATATATATATATATATATATATATATATATATATATATATATATATATATTGCGGTGTTATGACGTCGCAAGCAAGCAAGCAAGCAGTTCACGCTAAATATTTATTTATTTATAAATAAATAAATAAATAAATATTAAGAGTTAACTGGTACAATTTGCTTGCAACGTCATAACACCCTGGCTCACTACACTGATATAAAATTTTACTAGGTTACTATGGTAACCCATTAGTTCCAACTTTTACCAGGGGGTTGGTTACCACCTGGTGACCCATACCACCCATGTTACCAGTACCTTACCATAGTAGGCTAGTTAAGCTTACTAACAGGTTACCATAGCTGTACCGCCTACCCTAGTAACCCTTACCACGGTCATACCACCTACCCTACTCAGTACTACCAACCCCTTACCAACCTTGCTTAAATGAGAAATGACAAAACGCAGTTGCTCAATCTGGAAGTATATTTCCAACTTTCACCTTTCACGTACACACGATATATTGAATTACAACTCGTTGCTCAAAACACAGCCGTACAGGCGCCGACCTCAATTCTTATTGTGGGCGCCGTATCAGCACGACTGTCTTCTAAATGCGCTATGCACATCGGGACAATTGCTTGCTCGACAATTAAGTCGTTGCTCTTCTAAACTTGTCTCAGGAAAGAGTGACGTGGTGCACCGCGGACTTCATCTTCCCCTTCCTCCCCCCCCCCCCACAAGATCCTCAGAGGACTCATCTGCGCAGCTTCTGCAAGCACAAACAAATGGTTCCCGGTAAACAACACAACTGAAAGCGTCTTGTTTTTTACACGGTTGATTGTACCTTATGATGCTTTAAATTATGCTTTGAATTCATATGTATATTTAATTCATCGTCCCTTCACGTACGTCCGCTTAGAGCTTTAAATTGTTTTGTTTCCTCAGTAGGTATAGGTTATAGGTACTTACCCATTCTTATTTCCAACGCCTGACTTCAGCCGCAGCGACAACCGACACGGTGACCAATGTTTCACAAGTCACAACACTAACTTCACCTTTTCACCAACGCTTCACTTCCCATCCACCCCTTTTAACACCGCATCTGCGCCGAGCACGATAAACAGCACCGCACGCCGCCGCCGTCCGCCGCCACTGACGGACGGCTTCGTGAGAACCGTTGCACACGCTTGAAGCGCCGGCAGGTATCCATAGCAACGCAACGGCCAGGGCACCTGGTCATCTATTAGTAACCCTTACCACCCACATCCAATGTGCTCCTTTAGTATTGCTATAGTAACTGCTACCACCCCATATACGTAGTCACTGTTACTAAGGCCTTACCGGGGGTCCTAGTCACTGATACTAAGGTGCTACCAGGTGTGCGGCTTGGCATGGTAACTGACACTAGAGTCTTACCAGGGGTCTAGTAACTGAAACTAAGGTGTTACCATCGTGCCACTTGACAGGACCCTGGTATTGACCTGGTCAGACCTTGGCAACTGGCGGGGGTTGGTAGACCCCTGGTAACTATTTCTCTCAGTGTAGCGGTCCCTGTTGGCCAACTGCTGCGTAAACTCAAGCTTTTAGTGTGAGCCTGCGTGGGGATGCGAGTTGGCGGCGCTTGTTCTTGTTGCTAGTTTCGTGTTTGTTTTAGTCGCTTAGTGTGTCAGCGCAACATTTTCAGAAGTCCAGGTGAGTCGGCACAACATTTTCATAATCACTATCGAAAGATGGATTTGGTTCCATATACTTTTGTGTTGTTTGGTTCATACCTATTTCATCTTTTACAAGAATGAGTGCTCCTTTACAATAAAAGAACAACCTTCACATTGGCTGTATGCAGGGGCATCGTCACGGATTTTTGAGTGTGTGTGTGTGTGTGTGTGGGGGGGGGGGGATGAAGTGCCGAATGAACCATCAGTACGGTTCGCGACAATGTGAAGGAAAATCAGTTTTTACCTTATAATTTTTACTTGGAACGCATTTTTTAGTTCTAACTACCCGCGTTCAAAAAATATAACAGGTGATACTTATAGAGCTTAGCGCTTGTGCGAGGAACATACATACATGCATAGAACAGTCTATAGCTCAGACCATACATAAAACAGACAGCAATGTGTTTGTCTCGTTGAGACACGTCTTCCCATATGCAACATGCCCTACTTGGGTCACCACTTGACCTTGACCTGAGGTCAAATGTTTAAGTTGACTTAACAAGGTCACCTTGTATAGAATTCGAAGTGTCTTGACGAGATAAACACAATGGCGTAAACAGTTTTCCGTTATCTTTATTAAGTACAAAGTTAATAGTGAAAAACTATTTGGCAAAACAAATCATTTGTTTTCTTCTCTTCATTTTTTTACCTCTGGAGCCTCAAATTTTGAACTAAGATCAAATTTTAGGAAACCTTGCCGATTGCAAATTTTACTGGCTGGCGTTTGCTGTTTTCTGTTTGTTTCTAACTAGCATAGTTTCCGATATATATGGGAATTTCTGGAGCGATGTCCCAAAACAGGAGAAAAAAACTGGAACATTTGACCTTTGATGACCTCTGGTGACCTCAATTTTGACCTGACCTAAAACAATAATAAATACTTTCGATAGAACTTGTATCAAGCTATCAAATGCCGTTTTTCGCTTGTCGCTACGTAGCGTATTTTTTTGTATATCTCACGGGGGGGGGGGGCGGAAATCAACCCCACTGCAGTTCGTGTTCGGCGCAAATCCCCCGCAGTGCGCGGGTTAAAATAACGGAATACATATTTGAGGACCAAGCGTAGAGAACACCCAAGTCTAATTTCAAACAAATTGGTAATATTTAATTCACTTATGACTCCACAGTCCCCCATTTATTAATCTAAATAAACATTGCATGTTTCTAGACTAGTTTTGTCTTAGAAATACAGTGGTTGCGTTTATTTGTCTGTGTCTGGTCAGTAAAAGCCCAAAAACGCAATAAAAAATTACGTCATGAGTTACTTATTCTTAGAGAGCCATAAGTCAATCAAAAATAAAGATATTGCTTTGAAATTTGGTTTGAGCATCGTTGATACTCGGTTCTCTAATATATCTTCCGGTTTTTTGCAAATCTTCAAAAAAACTTTGTGGAAATTCTTCCCCAAATAATCAGTTTTTTTGCATTTTTGGGGGTCAAAAACCCAACATTTTGAAAACCCGAGATAGCCATTTTTAAGAAAATGTTTTTACGCCTTTTATTTGTGATTTGCATCAACACGCTATTTTTTTAACAATTTTTCAAACATTTAACGTTTTTTCACCAAAAATGACATGACATGACATCACTAAAACGTAATTATCTCCCACAATTTTCCACGAATTTCAATACAATTTTAACAAAAGATGTAAAATTGATGCACCATAAGGTACCGTAAGTTTCACTTTAATATCTGTTAAAGTTTCTAAGTTATTCAGAAAATCCTGGAGGATGGTGGGGGGGTAAAATTTACCCACCCAGCGCAGCGCGGGTTAAGCCATTTATGTTCTGAAGCGAAATTATTCGTAAGCATGGACATAAAAATATTTTTTTAAAGATTATATGCTGTTAGTGGTCAGAGAAGAATTGATCCTGATCATTTTATTGTACTGCAGCGGCGCAAATATACTTCAAAAGATTGAGTGGTGTTATTGAATAAAATGCAGCCTTGCCAGAAGATATTTAACTTATGGTGTTCACCGCTTAATCTCTCTCTTGAAACCGCGGTGGATGACGTCATCTCTTGTGGATGACGTTGAAAAGCTTTACTATTCAGGCTCGAGTGCCATCTAAGTTCTGACAGCCCAAATCAGCTCCTACCATTGACCTTGTCAGAGTTCGAATCAGGGCCAACAGAGTCGGCGTGGGGACGATAGGCTGTCCTCACTTCACCCAGTTCACTCTCCAGAACGGCCAAGTTCAGAGATCAATTTAGTGAAGTTTGCAGAACGATAAGAGCAAACTCAACAAACACGGCTTAAGTCCTTATGTTAACTGTCACATTATAAGATCGCCATCAAATTGATTCGCTGTTACATCAAAACAATCAGTTTTACTGACAACTGAGAAAACAAATTGCAAAGAGTCGAGCCCGCTTTGCCAATGTCAAAGTTGGCTGTTTGTCGCTTTTGATCGTGCCATTTCTTGGTTCTTGACAGAACAAAGGAAGAATTCATTCAGCTCTGCGTAATGGGGCGTTTTCTCTTAACATTATTCATTCATCGAATGGAAATGAAGCTAGTCAATAGTTCTTGGTATCATGAGCTTTCAATTATATCGTGTCATGCTCTTTATATGCTCTTTTGTCCGCCCCTGTAGCTCAGTCGGGAGAGCGCTGGGCTTCTGACCTCACCTGGTAGTGGCAGCCCGGGTTCGAGTCGCTTCGGCGCTCGCTATTTACCCCTGACTTGGATGGCCTGTGGCCGGTGACAGCGGTCGCACTCAAGGTCAGGTGACGTCAGAGGGCGGGCGGACCGTGTCCAGGTATGTCGGGCACGGAACACTTTCGCTTCTAAATTCTGCCGGACGCCAGTAATTGCTTGATCGGGTGGTGGGGTCAGGGCCTGCGCAACAAGCTATGCTTAGCGCGGGGTCTGACCTCGGAAATCCATCCATTCAAAAAACATTCGGACTAAAAAAATCTAAAAAATATGTTGCAGTAATTGTTTCATTTCACTGAGTTGTCAGAACAAATACTGTAAAACAATGCGCAACATTCTGCATTTCATGAGATACTTCAAATTAGCATGCCATACAAAGTATTTGTAATTTAATGCTGTCATTCTAGGTATATCCGAGCTAGCGACCCGCACAAAAAAACACATACACCATCCATGTATTATCCTACAAGAATAACTAACTTCCCAGACACAGACACACAACAAATCCGTAACAACGAACATCAAACAAAAACTCAGCGCGCCACCGCCTCCGGATCGCGCCTGCCCTCTGTTTTTGCTGATAGCTGTGTTAGACATCAGTGAGCTGGTCTCGGTAATGATTTTCTGAGGTGGCGGTGACGTCACACGGCCTCTATAGTGCAGCTCTGATGAACGAGATGGGATCTGCTGCGGCGCGCTACTCTCTCTGCAGACTGGAGATCTGTAATTTCTCCAGAGTCTGACCTGAGGCCTATTTCACAAAAAAAGTTAGTATTTACACGTTTGCGATTACAAACGCAAGAAAATGTTGCAAACCTCACAAAAAGACATTTCACAAACATTCACCACCTCTGAATTACCGATTGTAAAGAAAATTGTAAACACAAATGTTAGTAAAACAGAAACCTTGCAATCAAGAACGTTTGTATTAAAATTGAGGCTAAGGACAAATAATGTGATGGTTAACAAATTAATTTAACAAATATTTGCATTGTGGTTTATTTTTCTATTCAAAATCAAATTAGTTATAGGGAGAACTATCTTTTAATTAACATTTCATCGGAATGCAAACTCTGATCGTAAAAAATACATTTTGGTAAGCAATTAGAGTAAACAGAATTTGGCCATTCACCGGGTGGCGAAGCATAACGAACACACGAACGAACGAAATACTTTATTCCAGACCTCAGGGGTCCATATCTGGGTTGCATAGTTACATACAGTTACATACAGTGTACACGGTGCAGCTCAGGTCACTCCTTGGTCATGCTGTGTGTACAGCCGACCAATCCAGGAGCACCTTATTCTCGACCTGTATCTGAGGCTACTCCTGCAGATCGCTGATATGATGCCATTGGCACACCCATCCACTCGCAACATGAAGCTATATATAAATTTACGAATGATTGCCTGACAAGAAGGAACATTGCAAATAGCACATGTGAAGCTAGTGCTATCAAATTTTGACAAACCGATGGTCCTCTTCAACAGGTTATGGTAACTAGTCACAAACTAATTCAGTGTTCCTTTCTTGAATTTCCACCACAAGTGGGCGCAATACAGTGCTGAACAGTGGGCACGAAACAGAGTCAACTTGGTATATACACTGCACATGTGAAATTTCCGTATTCTCATGTTGCCTTGGCCAAATAAACTCCTATTCTGTCTCCAAATGTCAGCATCATCACTGAGATCACTGGATATAAAATGTCCTAAATACTTCACTTTCTCAGTGCTTTCAATCTGTTTTCCCCTACCTGGAAGACTGGAGTTTGTACATGTTGGAGCAATCTAGAACTACAGCACATTCCATAGCTTTTCAATGCATTATACTTTACATCATGGGAGAGACCAAACTCATTGCACACATCCAGCAATCGCTGTAGCCCCACAGCAGATGGTGCCAACACAACAAGGTCATCAGCTTACATCAAATGGTTAACAAACTTATCCCCAACATAACATCCTGCCGTGCAGTTGTTAATCATTGAACTGAGCTCATCAATGTACAAGTTGAACAGGTTTGGGATAGGATTCCACCCTGCCTCACACCATTAGACACCCCACAATCTGTGGAAAGTGTTAATCCCCACCTGACACACATCTTCTGTTTAGAATACCAATATGACAGCACTCTGACCAGATATGCAGGCACTCCCCTCTGAGTAAGTTTATCAAAGAGCAGGCCATGATTTATCCTATCAAAAGCTTTACTAGCATCAAGAAAGCACAAATGAACTCTTCCATTCATTGTGATGTAGGAATCCATAATTTCTTTCATCGCATATATGCATAGATCAGGACCTAGACCCCTTTTAAAGCCAAACT
>JAXIVJ010008223.1:50000-56606 GCA_036785665.1 Chirona hameri
CGCCGCTACACCCTCCCCGTTGAAGGCACCGCACTTCAAAACCACTGTGGCGCGATACACTAAGTGCACACTAAGTCTATCCACAACATAACATTACCAGGTACGAACCATAACCTAGCACATGAACGCCAGCCTTATAACTAGACAACACAACTGAAAGATCTTTGAAACCTCTGGGGAAACGCTGGTTTCAACCTACGTCCCAGCTCACAACCTTAATCTCCACTGTACAGCTTCACCAGTTTGGTGATAGGACGCTGGAGCACTACACCTCTTGTGCTCACATCTACCGAACGGACCAACCCGTCTGCGCCCGCCTTAACTCCTACAACTCGACCCAGCGGCCACTGACCACGGGGCACAGAACTATCTACGACCAGAACCGTGTCGTCTATCGACAGGTTCGCTCGCTTTCTGGTCATCACGTGTGGTCTTTCCTGTAACAGAGAGACATATTCCAACCGCCATCGCCTCCAGAACTCATTCGCTAAATACCTAGCCTGCTTCCACCCCTTTCTAGCTGAGCCGTCGGCATCGCCTACCAGGCCAAACGGCATCACGACACTGTTCAGGAGCAGGAGGTGGTTTGGTGTCAGTGGCTCAGCATCTCGGAAATCGGACGACACAGGGATCAACGGTCTGTTGTTCAGGATGGCTTCTACTTCACATAAGAAAGTTCTCAGCGTCTCATCTTTCAAGGTCTGTGAGTTCATCAGGGCGTCTAGTATTCTCCTGATGGAGCGAATGAGTCGTTCCCATGCGCCCCCATGGTGCGAGGCAGCTGCAGTATTGAATTACCATTGCACACCACTGTTCAGCATCGTTCTGTGCAATAGCTCCTCGCTGTTTGCCATCTTCTTCATTTATTCACGTAGTTCTTTGTTTGCTCCAACGAAGTTTGTCCCTCTGTCCGACCTCAATTGCCGCACACATCCCCGTCGTGCGACGAATCTCCGAAGGGCGCAAACAAAGGAATCGGACGATAAATCATTTGCCACCTCGATATGTATCGCTCTCATTGATAGACAAGTAAAGATCACGCCATATCGCTTCACTTGGCTTCTCCCTTGCGTGACATAGAACGGTCCAAAATAGTCGACCCCACTTCGAGCGAACGGCTGTTCGACCGGTTCAACTCGATCCGAAGGCAGGTCCGCCATCTTCTGATTCTCCGGAGGTCGCAACCGCCGTCGACAGCTGTAGCAGCGGTGCAGACACCGTCTGACTGCAGAGTTCGCCTTCACTACCCAGTACTTCAGTCGAAGACTGCACATGACGTGCTGTCGGCCTTCATGTCCCGCTCTCTGGTGCACATCTGCAACAAGCAGGTCAACAACAGTCCCCTTGCTCGGGAGAATGAGCGGATACTTGGAATCCCGGCTCAAAGTCGAGTTGCCCAGGCGACCGCGAACTCTCAGGAGGCCGTCCTCAACAAAGGGGTCTAGACGAGCCAGCACACTTGACGTTCGCACTTCCTTACCGGCTTGCAAGTCCTTCCTTTCCTGAGGAAAATTGTTCTCCTGTGTGTATCTCACCACACATTTCTCCGCGTGTTCCAGGTCCTTCATCCTGAGTCCGGATGATGACGTTGAGCTGCAGCCTTGAACCCTGTCCTTCAGCTTCTGGGTCACGCGACGGATCCAAGCAACTGCTCTGATGAGACGTTTCCATGTGGAGTAGTATTCGATCAGCTTCTGTATCGGGCTTACTGCTTCCTCATCTCTACCTTCAGGACTGTCGGAGACACCTTGACTTCGGGATCACTCTCATTCACTTCCCGAAGAGCTTCGGGCCTCTGAGGCCACCTGTCTTCTTCCTGCCACAGAAAGGACGGACCCTTGAGCCATCTGCAGCTCTGTACTCCTCTGGTCACGTCGTCCGCAGGGTTTCGCTCGCTCGGAACGTATCTCCACTGTTCAGGAGTTGTGCTATCGTGGATGATACCCAACCTGTTGGCTACGAAAGTATGAAATCTTGTCCTTTTGTTCTCGATGTATCGCAGCACCGTGGTGCTGTCTGTCCAGAACACCTCTTCAGTGACAACAGGTTCCGAGCTCACAAACTTCACAGCGTCCGTGATCATCGAACTCACTCTTACCGCCGTCACGGCTGCCATCAACTCGAGGCGCGGGATCGTCACCGTCTTCAGAGGTGCCAGGTGTGACTTTCCCTTCAGGAATGAACAGTGAACATCTCCACGAGAGTTCACTATCCTCACGAACGATACTGTCCCGTATCCTCTCTCGCTCGCATCTGCGAAGTGATGAATCTGATGCTGAACTACATCACCGAAGTCTACTCGTTTGATGCTTCTCTGCACCGACACCGAGTCTGTTGCTGCAACAATGGACAGCCACGCCATCCATTCTCGTCGCTGACGCTCAGATAAGTCGTCATCCCATCGGAGCTGCTGTCTGCATAGCTCTTGCAGGATGAGCCGACCTGCGAACACGGTAGGCGCGATGATTCCCAATGGATCGTAAAGTCTGCTCACTGCTGATAGCAGTCCTCTTCTGGTCAATGGTTTTGAGTTGAGGTTTTCCAGATCCACTGCGATCTTCAGACTGTCTGTCTCAACTTGCCAGATCACTCCGAGTGCCCGCTCTTCAGGGAGCTGCCCACCAGGGCCAGCCCACTGCTTCAACTCCTTCGATCTGTCCTCAGCCTGGAACGATGAAGCTACAGTTGGACTGTTGCTAGCAAACTTCGTGAGGTTGAAGCCTCCCTCCTGACAGAGCTTCTTCAGTTCTTGAGCCAGATGCACCGCATCTTCTTCAGTCGGAGAAGACTTCAAGACGTCATCTACGTAGAAGTTGCTTCTAAGAGTAGAGATGGCTTCTGGAGAGAACGCGTCTTCGTTGTCACTTGCCGTCTTCCTGAGGGCATAGCATGCAACACTCGGGGACGAACTTGCACCGAACAGGTGAACAGTCATTCTATACTGCACGACATTGTTATCAGGATCACCTTCTTCCCACCACAGGAACCTCAGCACGTCTCGGTCGGAGTCCGGTACTCGCACCTGGTTGAACATGCTCTGGATGTCCGCGATGAAGGCGACGTTCTCCATCCGGAACCGCATCAGGACGTCCATCAACGAGTTGGTTTGATCTGGGCCTTGTAACAGGAAGTCATTCAGACACACACCCCTGTACCTTGCAGCACAATCGAAGACCACACGAACCTTTCCAGGTTTGCGAGCATGAACGACACCATGATGTGGCAGGTACCATACGCTGCCATCATCTCGTTGGAGACTGTCTGGGGGTACTGGCTCGGCGTAGCCCTTGTCGATCATGTCC
This sequence comes from Chirona hameri, assembly GCA_036785665.1. NCBI lineage: Eukaryota > Metazoa > Arthropoda > Thecostraca > Balanomorpha > Balanidae > Chirona > Chirona hameri. Next base: position 53,303 of record JAXIVJ010008223.1, read on the forward strand.
TTCATGTTGCTCCTGTATTCTTCAGCGAACTTCTTGTTTCGCTCGAACTTGTTTCTCAGCGCGTGTAGTCTTTTCTCTGCTAGGACTCTGTTGTCGGGGAGCTTCAGCTCTTCGGCTGCGAGAGGCAGTCCGATCACGCAGTGTCCTTCTTCGGAGTGGATCGACGCGTCCACCTTCTTCTGCCATTCTCGGTTTTCTACAGATGCTCCTCTCTTCGTAGAGTTCAGGTTCTCTTCGTACTCTGCGTTGTACAGCTGCGTGAACATACGCTCTAGCTCCTCGTCACTCTTCAGCGACGTCCTGCAGACCTTCACACCTGCAGGGGGCACCTGTGGATCACTTCTCAACCCTCCCAGCGTCCAGCCGTACCTGGTCCGCACTGCATACGGACTCCCCGCCCTGCTTAGTACGACTTCAAGAGGCTCCATCGCCAGGAAAGCGTTAGCACCCAGCAAGAGTCCCACGTGACTGCTATTCAGCCTTGGCAGAGGCAACTCCCTTAAGTGTTCCCACTTGCTCAGCTCTGACACGGATGGGAAGTCGCTCTCAGTGACTGGGATGTTCTCCAAAGTGAAGAGTGGGGGCAGACGCAGCTGGTTCTCTCCTTGTAGGTCTGTCACAACCACTCCCTCCGCGACCTGCGTCTCTACACTAACATCTCTGTCTCCGTGGTAAGCAAGAGGCGCCTGGAGGACCGGTGTCCATGCCTATCTCCTGAAAGAGTGATGATGAAATGAATGAGTGTGTAGAACCACTATCTAAGAAGGCATAAGTCTGTGTCTGTCCATGCGGGCTGTGGACCACAATGGAACAACTGGCAGGACTGATGTACTTGAAGATGGATCTCCACCTGCTGTTCTACACGATGTAACACCTGCTGAGTTGACATGTCCACCTTGTTGGCTCTGCTGTTGCTCTTGTTGCTGGAGCTGAACTGGCTGATTTCTGCTGTACACACCTGGCTGTTGCTGTAGCTCATCCTTGTGCATTGAAGTGGGGTGTTGGCGACCGCACAGCCTGCATGATGCTCTTCTTCGGCATTCAGCGCTCCGATGTCCCCTCTTCAAACAGCTGAAGCACAGCGCCATCTTCATCACGAAGTCTCTCTTCTCTGGCCATGGTGCTTCACCGAGACGGAGGCAGTCTGTAGCTTGATGACTTTCTCTCTTGCAGTACAAGCACTCACTTCTTGGAGGCTCTGTTCTGGTGACTGCCACGAGTGGTTTCTGGTTGAATGCTGGATGATTTGGTCTCACACGTTCTGTTTTCTTCTGCTGACCATCGTACATTTGCTGACCAAACTCTGCGATTGATGCCACTCTCGCCTCCTTTGAGACGAACCCAACCAGATCTTCGAAGTTTGTTCGTCTGTGCTGAGTCTCTTCGATGTCATCTGCTCTTCGACGCCAGTGGTGGACCAGATGCTGTGGCAGCTTCATGGTGATGCTCCTCAGAGTCCTTGGATCATCCATCAGATGACTTCCTTCTAAGGCGTTTCTACATGAAGCCAGCACGATTGCAAACCTGTCCAGACCATCACTGTCATCGTTCCTGATTGACTTCTGTTCCATGATCTTGTCCAAGAACGATGATGCCAGAGTGCTTGGCTGCCCATACCTCTTCTGAAGTAGTCGTTTGGCTTCTTCATACCCATCTTCCAGGTAGAGACAACTGGCAACTATGTGGTGAGGCTTGCTCCCTTCAACCATGTGTTGCTCCAAGTAGTACAGTTTTTTCTTGGCATCTTGCACCTTGGACCCTATCTTCAGATCAAATGACCTCATGAAGTGAGCATACTCAGTGATTTCTCCTCCAAACTTCTTCACCTCAACCACCGGTAGGTGGAGAAGTCCTGCGCAGTCTTGATGTGGATTCGGCTCATAGGATGGACCTGGGTTTGGCTTTGGGCAAGACTGACCAACTGGGATTGGATCTCTGGGTTCTGTTTTTGGGCGTGAATGACCGACTGGGGTTGGATCTCTGGGTTGTGACTGGTAAGTGTCTCTCTGTGATACCAGCTCTACATTGGCCTTGCTAAAATCAGATAGCACCTTCCCACTAGCCTTTGACATCTCTATGGCCTCCTCAAGTTCTAACATTTCTCTCTGCCTCTGCAACTCAGCTAGCTGCCTCTCTATATTCTGCTTTTCCCCTAGACGTTTCACCCTTGTTTCAAGGCTCGCCTGAGTGGCAGCCTCGTCTAACTGCTTCAAAACAACAGATCCCGACACAGAAACAGAAGATCCACCTGATCTACCAGACATCCTAGTTCCATGTGACCCTGCCTGGGACGCACTATCTTCTGGCTTTAAATCATCAGCAGAGGTGGGGACAAACTGATCTGGATCAACACCTTCAGCTAGCAAGGCATCCTGCAACCTAGACTGTAGCTGTTGTTTCGTTCCTCGCTGGTCGAGGTCTCTGCGACTTAACTCAGACTTAAGGTCAGCAACTTTAAGTTTATCCATCCTATGTTCACAACAATTTCCATCCGAATCAAACACAACACATCAATTACAATCAACACATCATATGGCTCGGACCCAACATTAGCATCCTTAACTCGGAGCCAACATCAGCACTCCTAGCTCGGAACCAACATCAGCACTTCAGGCTCTGAGCTAACTTATCAGCACCCCTGGCTCAGTCAATGTTACCAGCACCCAGCTCATCAAAGTTTATCACACTGCTACTGCAGGTTCCATACCTCTGCTCAGTCGGCTGCACCTCACTGAATGTGACGTTCATCTTAGAGAACGAGTCCTGGAGAAGCTGCTCAGAGGACGTCTGTGATGTGGCTGGTGCAGTCCTCATATCACTTCCTCCAGGTCCCGTCATCACTCCAGTTGATTGGGGCAGTCCTCATCAGACTTCCTCCAGGTGCAGTCATCAGCGAAACATGATACTCGGTGACAGTCGAAACTGTTTCCGCCTGCGGTCTCTCTTGTAGATTTGTGAATACACATGCAACTGGCCTGTGATTGAGACATATATTGTACATGTATTCTATACGTTGAGCATGGTTTCTGTAAGAAACAAACAAAACAAAACAATATTAAACAAGCATGAAGAAGAACCTTCACGTGGCGACAAATTCATTACATCAATTAGAAATCAAACGATAATGAAACAACATAAACTCAGTAGTGAAAAGTTTGATATAAATAATAAAGGCATATTTCATCAAACATATCATAAATACCCAGCCTCACCGACTGTTGCACCACAAGGCAGGCAGAAAACATCAACCTCCAATCTCGTCGCCTCAAATCCGTGAAATGGCAAAAATGGCTGACGCCCGCCA
>JAXIVJ010008224.1:0-35000 GCA_036785665.1 Chirona hameri
TATATATATATATATAAATATATATATATACTATATATAATATATATATATTTATATATATATATATATATATATATATATTATATATATAATATATATATAGTATATATATTATATCTATATATATATATATATATATATATATATATATATATATATATAATAAATATATATATATATATACTATATATATATATATATATATTATATATATATATATAATATATATATATAATATATATATATATACTATTAGTATATATATATATATAATATATATATATATATATATATATAATATATATATATATATATATACTATATATTATATATATATATATATATAATATATATATATATATATATATATACTAAACCACACACACACACACTCATTCTCACATAAAACTCAACAGTCCGTATCCGACAACTATTCTGTACCCACTGGTGTAGTTAGAACCTGCAACTGGCTTTCAAACGGTATCTATTGTAACTTCACTCTCAGCGGGAATACCTCTGAGATCATGTGACCGGATACGAACCGCCAAAACCCGCGAGCCGTTACAAAGCACACTCCAAACCGACCTTGCCCGAGAGGGAAGTCACGCAGGCCGCGCGCGCTGCACGTGGCCCTGCTCTCGTGCACGGTGCAGGGAGAGGGGAGGGGGGGGGCAGCGAGAGGCGCGTGCCTCTTGCACGATAGGAATGTGACACGCCATGTCACGACGTAGGACGGCTTTGTGATTCGGCTGCTGTGCCAGGGTATTGTCTCGGCCTGCACGGGAAGCGACTCCCAGGCAGGTGTTCTGTGGGAGTCAGCACAATTGAGCACGGAGAGGAATGTGGGCGGAATAGAGACCGCCAAATTATAAATACATTTCTGCTTTGTTTTTGAAAACGCCAATATGTGAGCTTGCTAGTTTCCGACCATGGTATTTTCCGATGCTATAAATACCCTGCTATAAATTCCCGTATACCCTCCAACTTGCAAAGGTGGATCCAAAATGTTTTTTTTTGGGGGGGGGGGGAATCCCAAAAAAGTCTCACACAATTCTGAAAACTCATCGGATTTCGCTTGCATATGCATTGATTGCTTAAAAACAAGCTTTCCTTAGTAAAAGTTACTAAGATTTTCTTCTATATCAGGTAATGTATAAATTGTGCGCCGATTTCAGGCGGTTTTGTGGTCATGACTCTTTGGCCCCCCCTGGAATCAGCCCATGCACACTTGGTGAATACACATAAGATAACGTCTTGTAACATTGTAAGCACCATTTTAAACCCGGATAAACCAAATCAGGAAAGCGATTTTAGGATGTGAAAATGAGCAGAGGAAATAACGAACAGTCTTTTAGAGAAAAACAACACATACGGATTGGAATGAACATCATAACCAGCAAAAAACACAAAGTCAACGCATGGTGGTCTCTGGTGATGTTATCATTCAACCGATCTTCCTCGTAGCGGAAACTGGTACGGGAAGTTCCCATACCGCAACACTAAACTAAAGACAAACTAAAAAATTGAACAATTATGAGACATGAGGTGGATAAAAATAATCCTTTCACACCTACCTACGGCTACGGCTAGACAGCCAAGTAGTTGAACAACGCATATTTTTGCTTTCGATGACGGCAACTGAGGTCATGCCTGAGAAACATTGCTAAAAAGAACACCTTTCCATTTATATAAACGGAATATAACAGCAATCACACTGATTGATTGAAAGTCATTACACGCATCGTAGCTTTCGGAATTTGCTGACAAAAATATTTTCTGTTTGTGCCAATTCTTTCATAAACATTAAGCGTTTAGCAATCGGAAACTTTACATAAAAGTGCAGCCTTCGTATTACACTTATATGGATTTATTGTTATACGATGCTATGAATAACTCCGAATGTGTCCAGTAGGAACGCTGCCATCGAGGCCACCCGTCTGTCGCTGGTCGTCTTGAACAGCGTGCTGTCCACCTCACAAGACGCAGCTCCGCGCCGAGCTCGGCGGAGTACGGAAGGAAGCCATAACGCTGTCTCCGATCGAACCCCCCCCAACCTCCGCCCCGCCCCACCCCCGCTCAGAGCCTCTCCCAGGTCACCCCCCAGGATGGACCGAAACAGGAAGTCCCGGTCCCGGCACGCGGATATCCTTGACCGCCGCAGGAGCGGCATCGGGCAGCAGGGCGGCGGCGGCAACGGTTGACGATGGCGGCGGCGGGCGACGGCAGCGGCGGCGGTGGCCGGTGGCGGTGGCGGGTGGCGGTGGCGGTGGCGGTGGCGGTGGCGGTGGCGGTGAGGCGGTGGCGGTGGCCGGTGGCGGTGGGCCGGTGGCGATGGCGATGGCGATGGCGGGCGGGCGGCGGCGGCGGCGGTGGCGATGGTAGCGGTGGCAGCGGCAGCGGCGGAAGCGGTGGCGGCGGCAGCGGTGGCGGTGGCGGCGACGGCGGCGGCAGGCAGCGGTGGCGGCGGCAGCGTGCGGACAGAGCCTTCCGACCAGAAATGTCGCCATGCCCGACACTACCAGCGACAACCCTCCCCTCCCGCCCGCAGGCCGAATGTGTCACAACACCGCCCCTGTCTGGAAGCGGGAACAGGCGTTGATCGGAAATGGGGAACCGATCAGGGAGAGAGGACACGTTCCCAGGTCCAGTTCCCAGTCCCACCTTTCCCTCTGATCTCCCAGTCCAGGAGAGCAGAGGGAAAGGGTGTTCCAGACTAGCCGCCGCTGGGCAGGGCGGGTCGCCACTGCCCGCCACCGGGGTCGACACAGGGGAAGACGCCGCTTTACATGGAGCGGAAAGCGACATCCCCACGTCCGTGATGCCTCCCAGTTTCCTGGCTGCCCCAGAAAGCGCAGGTAAAACTGACAGCGAAGGGCCGCGGTTTACGTGTGAGTGGAGGCGATGGGCTGCGAAGCACGTGCTGACAGTCATGCCCCCTAATGACAACCAATGATTGAGCGTCTATAGACTGTGGCGTGAGTTGCTGTTCCGACGGTGACAGGTCATAAGGGGTCTCAGGTGACCATGTTTGGAGTTTCGGGCTCTGTCAGCAGTCTGGAACGTAAAAATATGGAAATAAAAATAATATGATTCGTCATGGTGATTTGATTTTACATTATGCATTACGCTAATATACATGGGAATGCGGTGTATCATCCTGATTTAAGCTCAAAGCGGGCCTCGCAGAATAAGTTATTGCTTGGTATGCGAAACCTTAGTGGCTAAGCAGCTTTCAGACAATACCTCAAACGGCGCTTTAACTTCCATTGCACAGATCTAAGCAGCCGTCAGCTCTACAAGCGCACTTCTCCTGTTTCAGAAATGGCCTAATGTAGCTGAGTTTGTTACGACCAGCTTCACGTCTAAAGTCGCAATTCTTCCAGCAATAATTTCAAAACCGAGGGCCGGGTCGCTACAAGATTGGTTGCTAGTTTGAGGATGTTGCTTGGTGCGCTGGCAAACTTTCAAGCCTCGATCCTGTAGCGGCTATCATCGATGAATTTATGAATTAGTGGCATGACATATCCTGTGCATCTCGGCAACAAGTCTGCTTAGCATGTATCTCGTCTGGGCTCAAGGTCAGTCATGCAGTTTATACCGTTAAAATGCAAAGCTGGTCGTTTTGAGTGGTGTGGACAGGCGGGTACTTACGTACAACTGAATGCCTATTTCATCCTAGCACATGACTAAAGCAAATTCAATTGTTACAGATGAAGTAGGCGCAAACGATTGCTCCACTATTCTTTCACATGGTAATCAAGTCGATTTTGAACTGAGCCCGAAAGTCACCGGTCCTGACGTCTCTCCATCGGAGGGAACGGATCGAGCCTCAGCCCTCCCCCGTCCAATGGCGGCACACGGCTGCCTGGGTCGTGATATGGCTTCTCCGTAGCTGCAGCTCCCTCTCTGGCGCAGCTGCGGCACCGCAAATATGGCAGCACAACACATACACGGAAGAGGGGAAATTTGCTGGCCTTTACTATGTTGTGTCCAGGGTGCAAGCGTGCAAACAGGAGACGATCGTCTGAGACTAGACAGTAGATAAACCGAACGGAATGGGTTTTTTAACACGACGCGCGGCGGCATTCTTTGAGATAGACAGCCGAGGAGGAAAACACGCTCCGAGGGGAGGAGGTAGCCTGCAATACAGCGTGTGTAGTTACGCTCGGAGGGGAGGAGGTAGTCTGCAATACAGCGTGTATAGTACGCTTCGGAGGGGAGAGGTAGCCTGCAATACAGCGTGTGGAATACGCTTCGGAAGGAGGAGTTAGCCTGCAATACAGCGTGTGTAGTACACTCGAAGGGGAGAGTTAGCCTGCAATACAGTGTGTGTAGTACGCTCGGAGGGGAGGAGTTAGTCTGCAATACAGCGTGTGTAGTACGCTCGGAGGGAGGGAGGATTAGCCTGCAATACAGCGTGTGGAGTACGCTCGGAGGGGAGGAGTTAGCCTGCAATACAGCGTGTGGAGTACGCTCGGAGGGGAGGAGGTAGCCTGCAATACAGCGTGTGTTAGTACGCTCGGAGGGGAGGAGGTTAGCCTGCAATACAGCGTGTGGAATACGCTCGGAGGGAGAGAAGGTAGCCTGCAATACAGCGTGTGGAGTACGCTCGGAGAGGGGAGGAGTTAGCCTGCAATACAGCGTGTGTAGTACGCTCGGAGAGGAGGAGTTAGCCTGCAATAAAGCGTGTGGGAGTACGCTCGGAGGGGAGGAGGTAGCCTGCAATACAGCGTGTGGAATACGCTCGGAGGGGGAGGAGGTAGCCTGCAATACAGCGTGTGTAGTACGCTCGGAGGGGAGGAGTTAGCCTGCAATACAGCGTGTGTAGTACGCTCCGAGGGGAGGAGTTAGCCTGCAATACAGCGTGTGTAGTACGCTCCGAGGGAGGAGTTAGCCTGCAATACAGCGTGTGGAGTACGCTCGGAGGGGAGGAGTTAGCTTGCATACAGCGTGTGTAGTACGCTCGGAGGGGAGGAGGTAGCCTGCACTACAGCGTGTGTAATACGCTCGGAGGGAGGAGGTAGCCTGCAATACAGCGTGTGTAGTACGCTCGGAGGGGAGGAGGTAGCCTGCAATACAGCGTGTGTAGTACGCTCGGAGGGGAGGAGTTACAGCGTGTGTAGTACGCTCGGAGGGGGAGGAGTTAGCCTGCAATACATCGTGTGGAATACGCTCGGAGGGGAGGAGTTACCGTGCAATACAGCGTGTGTAGTACGCTCCGAGGGGAGGAGGTAGCCTGCAATACAGCGTGTGGAGTACGCTCGGAGGGGAGGAGTTAGCCTGCAATACAGCGTGTGGAATACGCTCGAGAGGGGAGGAGGTAGCCTGCAATACAGCGTGTGGAGTACGCTCGGAGGGGAGGAGTTAGCCTGCAATACATCGTGTGGAATACGCTCGGAGGGGAGGAGTTACCGTTGCAATACAGCGTGTGTAGTACGCTCCGAGGGGAGGAGTTAGCCTGCAATACAGCGTGTGGAGTACGCTCGGAGGGGAGGAGGTAGCCTGCAATACAGCGTGTGTGTAGTACGCTCGGAGAGGAGGAGTTAGCCTGCAATACAGCGTGTAGAGTACGCTCGGAGGGGAGGAGTGTAGTCTGCAATACATCGTGTGTAGTACGCTCGGAGGGGAGGAGTTAGCCTGCAATACAGCGTGTGGAGTACGCTCGGAAGGGGAGGAGTTAGCTTGCATACAGCGTGTGTAGTACGCTCGGAGGGGAGGAGTTAGCCTGCAATACATCGTGTGGAATACGCTCGGAGGGGAGGAGTTAGCCTGCAATACAGCGTGTGGAATACGCTCGGAGGGGAGGAGTTACCGTGCAATACAGCGTGTGTAGTACGCTCCGAGGGGGAGGAGGTAGCCTGCAATACAGCGTGTGGAGTACGCTCGGAGGGGGAGGAGTTAGCCTGCAATACATCGTGTGGAATACGCTCGGAGGGGAGGAGTTAGCCTGCAATACAGCGTGTGTAGTACGCTCGGAGGGGAGGAGTTACCGTGCAATACAGCGTGTGTAGTACGCTCCGAGGGGGAGGAGGGTAGCCTGCAATACAGCGTGTGGAGTACGCTCGGAGGGGAGGAGGTTGCCTGGCAATACAGCGTGTGTAGTACGCTCGGAGGGGAGGAGGTAGCCTGCAATACAGCGTGTGTAGTACGCTCGGAGGGGAGGAGGTAGCCTGCAATACAGCGTGTGTAGTACGCTCGGAGGGGAGGAGGTAGCCTGCAATACAGCGTGTGTAGTACGCTCGGAGGGAGGAGGTAGCCTGCAATACAGCGTGTGTAGTACGCTCGGAGGGGAGAGGGTAGCCTGCAATACAGCGTGTGTAGTACGCTCGGAGGGGAGGAGGTAGCCTGCAATACAGCGTGTGGAATACGCTCGGAGGGGGAGAAGGTAGCCTGCAATACAGCGTGTGGAGTACGCTCGGAGGGGAGGAGTTAGCCTGCAATACAGCGTGTGGAGTACGCTCGGAGGGGAGGAGGTAGCCTGCAATACAGCGTGTGGAATACGCTCGGAGGGGAGGAAGGTAGCCTGCAATACAGCGTGTGTAGTACGCTCGGAGGGGAGGAGTTAGCCTGCAATACAGCGTGTGTAGTACGCTCCGAGGGGAGGAGTTAGCCTGCAATACAACGTGTGTAGTACGCTCCGAGGGGAGGAGTTAGCCTGCAATACAGCGTGTGTAGTACGCTCGGAGGGGAGGAGGTAGCCTGCAATACAGCCTGTGTAGTACGCTCGGAGGGGAGGAGTTAGCCTGCAATACAGCGTGTGTAGTACGCTCGGAGGGGAGGAGTTAGCCTGCAATACAGCGTGTGTAGTACGCTCGGAGGGGAGGAGTTAGCCTGCAATACAGCGTGTGTAGTACGCTCGGAGGAGCAGAGGTAGCCTGCAATACAGCGTGTGTAGTACGCTCGGAAGGGAGGAGGTAGCCTGCAATACAGCGTGTGTAGTACGCTCGGAGGGGAGGAGTTACCGTGCAATACAGCGTGTGTAGTACGCTCCGAGGGGAGGAGGTAGCCTGCAATACAGCGTGTGTAGTACGCTCGAGAGGGGAGGAAGTAGCCTGCAATACAGCGTGTGGAGTACGCTCGGAGGGGAGGAGTTAGCCTGCAATACAGCGTGTGGAGTACGCTCGGAGGGGAGGAGGTAGCCTGCAATACATCGTGTGGAGTACGCTCGGAGGGGAGGAGTTAGCCTGCAATACAGCGTGTGTAGTACGCTCGGAGGGGAGGAGGTAGCCTGCAATACAGCGTGTGTAGTACGCTCGGAGAGGGGAGGAGGTAGCCTGCAATACAGCGTGTGGAATACGCTCGGAGGGGAGGAGGTAGCCTGCAATACAGCGTGTGTAGTTAGGCTCGGAGGGGAGGAGGTAGCCTGCAATACAGCGTGTGGAATACGCTCGGAGAGGGGAGGAGGTAGCCTGCAATACAGCGTGTGTAGTACGCTCGGAGGGGAGGAGGTAGCCTTGCAATACAGCGTGTGTAGTACGCTCGGAGGGGAGGAGGTAGCCTGCAATACAGCGTGTGTAATACGCTCGGAGGGGAGGAGTTAGCCTGCATACAGCGTGTGTAGTACGCTCGGAGGGGAGGAGGTAGCCTGCAATACAGCGTGTGGAGTACGCTCGGAGGGGAGGAGTTAGCCTGCAATACAGCGTGTGTAATACGCTCGGAGGGGAGGAGGTAGTCTGCAATACAGCGTGTGTAGTACGCTCGGAGGGGAGGAGGTAGTCTGCAATACAGCGTGTGTAGTACGCTCGGAGGGGAGGAGTTAGCCTGCAATACAGCGTGTGTAGTACGCTCGGAGGGGAGGAGTTAGCCTGCATACTGCGTGTGTAGTACGCTCGGAGGGGAGGAGGTAGCCTGCAATACAGCGTGTGTAGTACGCTCGGAGGAGAGGAGTTACAGCGTGTGTGGTACGCTCGGAGGGGAGCCTGCAATACAGCGTGTGTAGTACGCTCGGAGGGGAGGAGGTAGCCTGCAATACATCGTGTGGAGTACGCTCGGAGGGGAGGAGTTAGCCTGCAATACAGCGGTGTGGAATACGCTCGGAGGGGAGGAGGTAGCCTGCAATACAGCGTGTGTAGTAACGCTCGGAGGGGAGGAGGTAGCCTGTAATACAGCGTGTGTAGTACGCTCGGAGGGGAGGAGTTAGCCTGCAATACAGCGTGTGGAATACGCTTGGAGGGGAGGAGTTAGCCTGCATACAGCGTGTGTAGTACGCTCGGAGGGGAGGAGGTAGCCTGCAATACAGCGTGTGGAGTACGCTCGGAGGGGAGGAGTTAGCCTGCAATACAGCGTGTGTAGTACGCTCGAAGGGGAGGAGGTAGCCTGTAATACAGCGTGTGTAGTACGCTCGGAGGGGAGGAGTTAGCCTGCAATACAGCGTGTGGAATACGCTTGGAGGGGAGGAGTTAGCCTGCATACAGCGTGTGTAGTACCTCGGAGGGGAGGAGTTAGCCTGCAATACAGCGTGTGGAGTACGCTCGGAGGGGAGGAGGTAGCCTGCAATACAGCGTGTGGAGTACGCTCGGAGGGGAGGGAGTTAGCCTGCAATACAGCGTGTGTAGTACGCTCGAAGGGGAGGAGGTAGCCTGCAATACAGCGTGTGTAGTACGCTCGGAGGGGAGGAGGTAGCCTGCAATACAGCGTGTGTAGTACGCTCGGAGGGGAAGAGTTACAGCGTGTGTAGTACGCTCGGAGGGGAGCCTGCAATACACCGTGTGTAGTACGCTCGGATGGGAGGAGGTAGCCTGCAATACAGCGTGTGGAGTACGCTCGGAGGGGAGGAGTTAGCCTGCAATACAGCGTGTGGAGTACGCTCGGAGGGGAGGAGTTAGCCTGCATACAGCGTGTGGAGTACGCTCGGAGGGGAGGAGTTAGCCTGCAATACAGCGTGTGGAGTACGCTCGGAGGGGAGGAGTGAGCCTGCAATACAGCGTGTGGAGTACGCTCGGAGGGGAGGAGTTAGCCTGCATACAGCGTGTGTAGTACGCTCGGAGGGGAGGAGGTAGCCTGCAATACAGCGTGTGTAGTACGCTCGGAGGGGAGGAGGTAGCCTGCAATACAGCGTGTGGAGTACGCTCGGAGGGGAGGAGTTAGCCTGCAATACAGCGTGTGTAGTACGCTCGGAGGGGAGGAGGTAGCCTGCAATACAGCGTGTGTAGTACGCTCGGGAGGGGAGGAGGTAGCCTGCAATACAGCGTGTGTAGTACGCTCGGAGGGGAGGAGTTACAGCGTGTGTAGTACGCTCGGAGGGGAGCCTGCAATACAGCGTGTGTAGTACGCTCGGATGGGAGGAGGTAGCCTGCAATACAGCGTGTGGAGTACGCTCGGAGGGGGAGGAGGTAGCCTGCAATACAGCGTGTGTAGTACGCTCGGAGGGGAGGAGTTAGCCTGCAATACAGCGTGTGGAGTACGCTCGGAGGGGATGAGGTAGCCTGCAATACAGCGTGTGGAATACGCTCGGAGGGGAGGAGGTAGCCTGCAATACAGCGTGTGTAGTACGCTCGGAGGGGAGGGAGTTAGCCTGCAATACAGCGTGTGGAGTACGCTCGGAGGGGAGGAGGTAGCCTGCAATACAGCGTGTGGAGTACGCCCAGAGGGGAGGAGTTAGCCTGCAATACAGCGTGTGGAATACGGTCGGAGGGGAGGAGGTAGCCTGCAATACAGCGTGTGTAGTACGCTCGGAGGGGAGGAGTTAGCCTGCAATACAGCGTGTGGAGTACGCTCGGAGGGGATGAGGTAGCCTGCAATACAGCGTGTGGAATACGCTCGGAGGGGAGGAGGTAGCCTGCAATACAGCGTGTGTAGTACGCTCGGAGGGGAGGAGTTAGCCTGCAATACAGCGTGTGGAGTACGCTCGGAGGGGAGGAGGTAGCCTGCAATACAGCGTGTGGAGTACGCCCAGAGGGGAGGAGTTAGCCTGCAATACAGCGTGTGTAGTACGCTCGGAGGGGAGGAGGTAGCCTGCAATACAGCGTGTGGAGTACGCCCAGAGGGGAGGAGTTAGCCTGCAATACAGCGTGTGTAGTACGCTCGGAGGGGAGGAGGTAGCCTGCAATACAGCGTGTGTAGTACGCCCAGAGGGGAGGAGTTAGCCTGCAATACAGCGTGTGTAGTACGCTCGGAGGGGAGGAGGTAGCCTGCAATACAGCGTGTGTAGTACGCTCGGAGGGGAGGAGTTAGCCTGCAATACAGCGTGTGAAGTACGCTCGGAGGGGGAGGAGTTAGCTTGCATACAGCGTGTGTAGTACGCTCGGAGGGGAGGAGGTAGCCTGCAATACAGCGTGTGGAGTACGCTCGGAGGGGAGGAGTTGGCCTGCAATACAGCGTGTGGAGTACGCTCGGAGGGGGAGGAGTTAGCTTGCATACAGCGTGTGTAGTACGCTCGGAGGGGAGGAGGTAGCCTGCAATACAGCGTGTAGAGTACGCTCGGAGGGGAGGAGGTAGTCTGCAATACAGCGTGTGTAGTACGCTCGGAGGGGAGGAGGTAGCCTGCAATACATCGTGTGGAATACGCTCGGAGGGGAGGAGGTAGCCTGCAATACAGCGTGTGTAGTACGCTCGGAGGGGAGGAGTTAGCCTGCATACAGCGTGTGTAGTACGCTCGGAGGGGAGGAGGTAGCCTGCAATACAGCGTGTGTAGTACGCTCGGAGGGGAGGAGGTAGCCTGCAATACAGCGCGTGTAGTACGCTCGGAGGGGAGAAGTTACAGCGTATGTAGTATGCTCGGAGGGGAGCCTGCAATACAGCGTGTGTAGTACGCTCGGATGGGAGGAGGTAGCCTGCAATACAGCGTGTGGAGTACGCTCGGAGGGGAGGAGTTAGCCTGCAATACAGCGTGTGGAATACGCTCGGAGGGGAGGAGGTAGCCTGCAATACAGCGTGTGTAGTACGCTCGGAGGGGAGGAGGTAGCCTGCAATACAGCTTGTGGAGTACGCTCGGAGAGGAGGAGTTAGCCTGCAATACAGCGTGTGGAGTACGCTCGGAGGGGAGGAGTTAGCCTGCAATACAGCGTGTGGAGTACGCTCGGAGGGGAGGAGTTAGCCTGCAATACAGCGTGTGGAGTACGCTCGGAGGGGATGAGGTAGCCTGCAATACAGCGTGTGGAGTACGCTCGGAGGGGAGGAGGTAGCCTGCAATACAGCGTGTGGAGTACGCTCGGAGGGGAGGAGGTAGCCTGCAATACAGCGTGTGGAGTACGCTCGGAGGGGAGGAGTTAGCCTGCAATACAGCGTGTGTAGTACGCTCGGAGGGGAGGAGTTACAGCGTGTGTAGTACGCTCGGAGGGGAGGAGTTAGCCTGCAATACAGCGTGTGTAGTACGCTCGGAGGGGAGGAGTTAGCCTGCATACAGCGTGTGTAGTACGCTCGGAGGGGAGGAGTTAGCCTGCAATACAGCGTGTGGAGTAGACGTTAAGGTCGACTGCGGTCGCCGCTAAGATCACGTGACCGATAGCGTTTTAATATGCTCTCTTGTACCTATAATCTAGGCAAGAGCAACATAATGACGCATGTAATGGCTTCTGTTCAAATGGTTACATGCGATTTAACTACAGGCTTTCGTTTGTACATGATGTGGTATGGTGTATATATCCTTGTCATATACATGGCGATAGTGAAGGTGGTCCATCAGACTTTCAATGCTTTTTGACAACTTTGAATACTAATGCATTTGAGCAGTGCCCTGCTCACTTACGTCTTTATAACATCGTAAAAGACTTTACGTGTCAAATACAAATCCCAAATTAGTTTCAGCTGTCGCAATAGAGTAGGTATATGGGAGACAAATACAAGTTTGCCCTATCTGGTGTTCCGAATTCCTCCACACAACATCCATGTCAGCGTTCATCAAAGTCAGAATTTGCTGTCTGTGTCGGCCCGCAGATCCTGGTGAAAACGCCATCATTCTCTGTGGGTGCACCGCTCTGCAGATATTTTATACCTGCTGCATAATAAGCGGGCCGCCTACCCCGAACAGAGAACAGAGAGCTGTTCTGTGTTCAGAGTCCGACAGAGAATGTCTGCAGCTGCAGCGTTCTCGCAGCGGGAGCCGCATGTCGGGCGCAGCTCGGTGCACTGCAATGGCGTGTTGTGCGGTGCAGCATCGCTGCGGCCCTCACACGGATACAGCAAACAGAACGGATACAGCAGACAGAACAGATACAGGACAGAACAGATACAGGACAGAACAGATACAGGACAGAACAGATACAGGACAGAACAGATACAGGACAGAACAGATACAGGACAGAACAGATACAGGACACAACAGATACAGGACAGAACAGATACAGGACAGAACAGATACAGGAGACAGAACGGATACAGGACAGAACAGATACAGGACAGAACAGATACAGGACAGAACAGATACAGGACAGAACAGATACAGGACAGAACAGATACAGGACAGAACAGATACAGGACACAACAGATACAGGACAGAACAGATACAGGAGACAGAACGGATACAGGACAGAACAGATACAGGACAGAACAGATACAGGACAGAACGGATACAGGACAGAACAGATACAGGACAGAACAGATACAGGACAGAACAGATACAGGACAGAACAGATACAGGACAGAACAGATACAGGACAGAACAGATACAGGACAGAACAGATACAGGACAGAACAGATACAGGACAGAACAGATACAGGACACAACAGATACAGGACAGAACAGATACAGGAGACAGAACGGATACAGGACAGAACAGATACAGGACAGAACAGATACAGGACAGAACGGATACAGGACAGAACAGATACAGGACAGAACAGATACAGGACAGAACAGATACAGGACAGAACAGATACAGGACAGAACAGATACAGGACAGAACAGATACAGGATAGAACAGATACAGGACAGAACAGATACAGGACAGAACAGATACAGGACAGAACAGATACAGGAGACAGAACGGATACAGGACAGAACGGATACAGGACAGAACGGATACAGGACAGAACAGATACAGGACAGAACAGATACAGGACAGAACGGATACAGGACAGAACAGATACAGGACAGAACAGATACAGGACAGAACAGATACAGGACAGAACAGATACAGGACAGACCAGATACAGGACAGAACAGATACAGGACAGAACAGATACAGGACAGAACAGATACAGGACATAACAGATACAGGACAGAACAGATACAGGGCAGAACAGATACAGGACAGAACAGATACAGGACAGAACAGATACAGGAGACAGAATGGATACAGGACAGAACGGATACAGGACAGAACGGATACAGGACAGAACGGATACAGGACAGAACGGATACAGGACAGAACGGATACAGGACATAACGGATACAGGACAGAACGGATACAGGACAGAACGGATACAGGACAGAACGGATACAGCAGACAGCACGGATACAGCAGACAGAACGGATACAGGACAGAGCAGATACAGTACAGAACGGATACAGCAGACAGAACGGATACAGGACAAAACACGGATACAGCAGACAGAACGGATACAGCAGACAGAACGGATACAGGACAGAGCAGATACAGTACAGAACGGATACAGCAGACAGAACGGATACAGGACAGAATGGATACAGGACAGAACGGATACAGCAGATAGAACGGATACAGCAGACAGAACGGATACAGCAGACAGAACGGATACAGCAGACATAACGGATACAGGACAGAGCAGATACAGTACAGAACGGATACAGTAGACATAACGGATACAGGACAGAACACGGATACAGCAGACAGAACGGATACAGCAGACAGAACGGATACAGGACAGAACGGATACAGGAGACAGAACGGATACAGGACAGAACGGATACATCAGACAGAACGGATACAGGACAGAACACGGATACAGCAGACAGAACGGACACAGGACAGAACGGATACAGCAGACAGCACGGATACATCAGACAGAACGGATACAGCAGACATAACGGATACAGCAGACAGAACGGATACAGGACAGAACAGATACAGGACAGAACGGATACAGCAGACAGAACAGATACAGGACAGAACGGATACAGGACAGAACACGGATACAGCATACAGAACGGATACAGCAGACAGAACGGATACAGGACAGAACGGATACAGCAGACAGAACGGATACAGCAGACAGAACGGATACAGCAGACAGAACGGATACAGCAGACAGAACGGATACAGCAGACAGAACGGATACAGCAGACAGAACGGATACAGGACAGAACGGATACAGGGCAGAACAGATACAGAACAGAACGGATACAGCAGACAGAACGGATACAGGACAGAACGGATACAGAGGACAGAACGGATACAGGACAGAACGGATACAGCAGACAGAACGGATACAGCAGACAGAACGGATACAGGACAGAACGGATACAGCAGACAGAACGGATACAGGAGACAGAACGGATACAGGAGACAGAACGGATACAGGACAGAACGGATACAGGACAGAACGGATACAGGACAGAACGGATACAGCAGACAGAACGGATACAGGACATAACGGATACAGGACAGAACGGATACAGGGGACAGAACGCATACAGGACAGAACGGAAACAGGACAGAACGGATACAGCAGACAGCACGGATACAGGACAGAACGGATACAGCAGACAGCACGGATACAGGACAGAACGGATACAGCAGACAGCACGGATACAGGACAGAACACGGATACAGCAGGCAAGGGCGTCGCCACCTTCTGAAAGCTGGAGAGGGGGGGGGGAGGCATTTTTAAGTCGATTCTTTCCTTGCAACGCCCATAGGCGTAATGTTAAAATCTGAAAATGTTTGGGGGGACGTGTCCCCCGTCTCCCCGCCTCCGACGCACATGACAGCAGAGAGGGTCAGGCAGGGAGCTTATGATACGCGACATGGCGACATCAGACGCCGCACCAGTGTGACAGGCTGTCATTGACTGGCTGATGAGCCGTTTGACGCGCATCTCACGTGACAGGTGGATATTGGCGAGGCGGTGTCCGGTTCAAGAGTGCGCAAGGTGATGCAAAACATAATGGCTTTCTTTCGAGTCTGAAACTGAAGACGTGTTCGATTAATGGATCGATAAATGAAAGCCGGGGATAAACGGAATGTTTTCGTTCATAATTTATCAAACGTTGGCAACCGGCGAAATGTAATTGATCGATGGAACATAGTTGATAGGTGAATGATGATACACTTCGGTTATGTCTTCAGCCTTGTCTCGTTCATCCTGGGTGGAATTTGCTGCGACAAGCTTTGTTCAACGTCTTGTATTACAACTACCAGCCATACCATATTCAAGAACTCGCTAAATCCGTAAGATACACCCGATCGCCCACGACGCATCACATTTATCTTGCCACAGCGTACTCATCTTGTCAAAAGGCGAACATTCCACCGCTTATATATAACCCCTTACTGCGGTCAGAACAGACTCAAGAGGCAAAGCTGAAGGCAAGTCGAGCGGACGTTCAGAGCCTCGCCCAGACAAAGCTGCGCCGGTGACCGGCAGTGGAGGCAGTCCCCTGACCTGACGGGCCCGACCCCCCGACTGCCCGGCAGAGAGTGATGACCGTCAAGTGGGCCACACCCGACACGGCCATCGATTCTACAAGTGCAGTGCCACCGACAGGGACTGCCAGATGACATGCAGTCGGGCTGCTCAGGCTCAGTTCAGGCTCAGGCTCAGCTTAGGCTCAGCTCAGGCTCATCCTTATCTCAGCTCAACTCATCTGATCAACTCAACTCATCTCAACTCAGCTCATTTCATCTCAACTCAGCTCATTTCATCTCAACTCATCTCAGCTCAACTCAGCTCATCTCATCTCATCTCATCTCAACTCAGCTCAGTACAAATCAGCACAGCTCAGTACAGCTCAGCTCGCCTCGGCGTAACTCAGCTCAGCACAGCTCAGCATAGTTCAGCTCAAATCAGCTCAGTCTAGCCATGCCCAGCTCAATCAAACTCAGCACTTATCAGTACATTTCAGCCTAACTCAGCTCTACTCGGCCTAGCTCTGACCTGCTGTCATGCTCAACTCAGCTTAGCTCAGCCCATCTTAGCCTATAGCGCTGCGAAGCTCAGCTCAGCTCAGCTCAGCTCAACTCAACTCAGCTCAGCTCAGCTTAGCCTATAGCGCTGTGAAACTCAGCCCACCTGAACAGACATGACAAATCACCGACTGTGACATCCTAACTCTGCTAATGATTCGCCGTCCCATTCGCAGTCGCTGCTTGAGTGTGAGATGTTCTGCGCGCTACTGTCGAATAATATAGTGATGGGTGGGGCACAGTGTCATATCGTGCTGCCAATACCATGCGATTTGTCAATGCGTCCAAGGATTCTCAGGGGGCGAGGCAGTCGCGACATCTTCCGAAGGATGGCCAATTGACCTTGGACATTGTCATGCACACATTGTCCCTGGGCCGGTCAATGGTCTTTAAATCTTTCACTGATAGCAGGGCCTTGACAATATTCAAGTTCGGATTAACGCCTCATTTTATTTACAATGTTATAAATATTGAATGCGTCACAAACCATGTGAGCAGAAAAAGTAACGTGCTCTGCATCCATCACACCCATCCGCTTGGCTGCGCCAAATTACAGCTGGACAACGTTCAGGCCTTTCGAGTTCCAACGCTGTTTTGTCTGCGATTCGGCGGTCCCATCCTCGGCGTCTTTTGTAGCGTTCTCCTCTCCCGCCGTGCCGCGCCCGCCTCCTCGCACAAAGCCACGCCAAACCATCTGGCTGGCTGGCCTCGCAGGCCGCAGGGTGGGTCGCACCGCGTAACGGGTCACTGGCAACGCTCGCACCGATCTGGCAGCACACGTCCCGACCTGGCAACACTCGGTCCAAACGACGGGCCGTGGCGGCTTCGGTCGGCGGGTCGACGAATTGGGGTCAGGCGGAGCACCGACTGACCACCGTGCCTCCCCGGGCCACCCGAGCCCTGCACCGTGCCTCCCCGGGCCCCACCGTGCCTCCCCGGGCCCTGTACCGTGGCTCCCCGGGCCTCCCCGGGCCCCACCGTGGCTCCCCGGGCCCTGCACCGTGCCTCCCCGGGCTGACCCGGGCCGACCCCAAATGCCCGGGACAGGCCGGGGTCGGTGGGCGTGGCAGGCGTCGCTTACCCCAGTCATTACCTAAATTAATTGGACTAGCGCCAACTAAAACATGTGCCCAAAATGGGACTCGTTTTTCCCTTGTGTCCCTCGCGGGAGCAGGTATTTGTAGTAACTTGTCAGCCACCCTTTGGAGCCTCTTCACCACATTGCCGACACAGGCGAAACAGCCCATTTCCAACAGCGATGTCTACTGAAACCATAACGCCCAAATTCCGCCCATATTACTTTGCGCAGCGCCTCTATTCACCGCCGCAATAAAGCCGAGCGCAGCGCATTCCTGGGCTGGGTCGGATCCCGTGGCGCGGAGCTCTTTTCAGCCACGGCCCCGCCCCGGCACGACCCATCGTTGACGATGACACGACCGTGGGTGAAGACACTTATCGACGCCGTCAGCGCCGCCGGCTGTCCCGTCCCGGCGACACGCCCGTGCCGGAACGCCGGATTCCACGAGCTGGGAATGGGACTACGGTGTGGCAGCGTCCGCCGCCGCCGGCACTGAAGGAACGCGTGAAGTCCGCTGGTCGCCTCAGGCGGTCCAACTTCCGCCGCCGCCGCTGAGCGACGCCGCACGCCGTGCGTGACTTCGTTTGGGAGCAGACGAGTGGACAACATCGGTGGGTGCGGCAGGCAAGTGAGAAGCCTGCCGAGCTGTCTCACGCAGCGGGCGGTCACTCACAGAGTCACGCACAGGCACGCCCGAGGGTGGAGGTCACTGCTTCTCCGGCCCTCGTGAGAGATTTCTCCGCGCGGGGGAGGTGGTGGCTTACCTTTACGCGTTTGAAGTGGCTCTCCTTGTCGCTGATGTCATCCGCCACCACCTCTGTGTCGGGCTGCTTCTCTTTCCTCGCGAAGCTTTTCATCACACTGGTGAATCGATCCTGGATGCCACTCATCGTGGCGACACTGGGGATGACACTCGCACGCACGAACACCGCGCTACCACGCGCACCCGCGCTCGCTCTCGCACTGTCCGCTGTCGGCCGGACGCCACACTCGGCTGAGCCGCTGCGGCTCAACAGGTAACGTGTGACGTCACGAGCTCCAGGTGCCTCGGACTCTGGCTGTGCCGGTCAGTTGACGTTAGTGACATCTAGTAGCAAGATAGTCAAACAGAAGTTAGTAAACTACTCGGCAGGTGGTCTGCCTTGAAGGAATTATTGGGTAGCAAAGGGAAAGGGACATCTGGTAGCATGTATACAAGTCAAATTTCACGCGCTTTCTTCAATCTCATGTTCTTCAATCTCGCACATAAACAAAATAAGTGTTGCGCGGCGCATCGAACTTCTAATGATTCCGCGTTTAAATATTTGTGTGAAGGTTTGGTTTGCGGGAGGGAAGCACGCATTCGTTTCATGATAAATTTAGGATTATAAAGTCTTAAATTTGTCTACTTTTGAGGTACGTTGAAGTTACAACGTGTCCTCATAATTGCTAATTGTGTATCAGGAAGCCAGCCATATTTTGAAGGAACATTTCACTGTCCACCGTAGTCGTGGGATGCGCTGGCACGCTAACCAGGTTTTAATCAAATTATTTTTGCTGTAATTGTGCATTTTCAGGGGATTGACAAAATATCATTATTTATATGCATAACCTGTTCAACTTGGATGAGATGTTCAAGGTCAATGCTTTTCGCATTCACTGTACCTATGTGTTGCAAACCCTTAAGTTTTTCCACTCTTTATTACCTGCAGTACATTTAACATGCACACACACATACATATTCCATGTATACAAAGGTCGGTATTGGTAGGCCTGTAGGCCTGCAGGCGTCACTTCCGTACACAACACTGCAGGTAGTGTGACAAGCCTGAACAAGTGGCAGGCAGTGCAGCTAGCTTGATGACGTCATTGAGAGGACCTTAATGGCATAGTCCTGTTTACTACTCAATCAGGCTTAATGGCATAGGCCTGTTAACTACTCGATCAGACTTAATGGCAGGGTTAGGTTAGTACCCTCCCAGTCACATCATCATTAAGTATACCCTCCCAGTCACATCATCATTAAGTATACCCTCCCAGTCACATCATCATTAAGTATACCCTCCCAGTCACATCATCATTAAGTATACCCTCCCAGTCACATCATCATTAAGTATACCCTCCCAATCACATCATCATTAAGTATACCCTCCCAGTCACATCATCATTAAGTATACCCTCCCAGTCACATCATCATTAAGTATACCCTCCCAGTCACATCATCATTAAGTATACCCTCCCAGTCACATCATCATTAAGTATACCCTCCCAGTCACATCATCATTAAGTATACCCTCCCAGTCACATCATCATTAAGTATACCCTCCCAGTCACATCATCATTAAGTATACCCTCCCAGTCACATCATTAAGCTGGCTGCTCCGCCCGTCCCTTGTTACACTACATACAGCTTGTCTACGGAAGTGTGATGCATGCCCTACCAATGCCCAAAGGTCATCATCACTTTCATCATATGTCACTTTCATCCTGGGCCGACGTTTGCCAGCCTTTTCTCAACTCTGGCAATACTACTTTGTTTTAAAAACTACAATTAAACATTGAGAATGTTCATGCAAACCCTTAAGTTCATGGCTATTCATTATTCAAGGCATTTCAAAGCATAAATTATTTCTGACCATGTAAGTCACTCAAAATCCTGTTATAAGAACTAGGTTGTAAAGAGGTTCTGAATTAATTGTTAGTTTCAGTTTAAGCTCTTGCTTTGTTAGTTTTAACTTTTAAGCTCTTGCTAAGAGCTTAAAACTAACACTTTTGCATTTGAAAAATTGCATCAAACAAAATAGTTTGATGCAATTTTGCAATTTGAAAACTGTTTTTCTGATGGGTTGAGTTTCCCTTTGTCTCCACCAAGTTTGTGTTTGGCCTGACCAACTTGTGTGAAATTTGATGGCATTTTAATTTATAAGGGGGATTTTGCAGCAGCCTATGCATCCAACAAGTCAGAGAAATGGACGTTTCCAGTTGTGAATCTAGTTCAATCTAGTTCTTTTTGCCTCATCACCTTTCTCGAAAGGTGAAAAGTAAGGTGAAATAAATTCATTGTTTACCCATTGTATAGGTGAATAGTTGTCATTGGTAAAGTACAGTAGTTTTAAATAACATTTATGATTGCATGTTTAATCAGATTGTTTTGAATTTTCTCAAAATCTAGGTTCTGGTGGAGGCATACTTACATGATGTGATTCTAATATGTGCCTTGAATGGTCATTCTCACATTGAAGTAATTTTTGTGTTTTAAACAATCTGTTTTTACCCTATATTATTATGCAGGATTAACACAAGCATATATATATATAAGGGTCCTGGTGAGTTTAGAGGACAAGGGTGTTAAGAATGAACACTTCACAACATGACAATATTATGTGTTCCAGTAGCAATGTTCAACAGGAACATGCCTGGATTCCACCGACTGGACTCTGACCTGCTGGGCAGCCTCTGTGGTGCTGATGGTGATGACCTGGCTGACGGCATCTCCTGGTCAGAGACCCAGGACTCACCGCAGCCCAGCAGCACTGCTCCAGCTTCTCCAGCTGCTCCTGCAGCACCAGTGGCGCCAGCTCCTGCTCCAGCCAGTCATGAGTCTGCTCCTGCCTCTGATGACGAGATCCTCCCTCCTTCCATTGAAGACTCGTCACCTGCACTGCATCACTCACAGCAGGTACAGGAGACCTCACAAACCTCGCCAGTGGTGAGCGTCTCGCGACGCTCCAGAAGGGCCGCTGCGGCGGCACGTCCGCCACTGCGGTATGCTCGTCACCATCCACACCTGAACACTGCATCTCCTATGGTGCATCGCGCTTGTGCGACAGTCTCATCCCTGCAGCGAGTTGGGCGCCAGGGTGGCGCTTCCTTGAGAAGGATATTTCATCGCACAGCCACCACAGCCACAGCTGTCGCCACCGCCGCCGCCGCCGCCGCTGCTGCTGCTGCTCCTGCATCTTCCGAGACGGAACAGCCGCGAGCAAGTCGGCTCGCCTCGCCAGTTTCAGAGCCAGAAGACTCTCCAGTGCCTCAGCCACGACTGTCGCCAGTGTTGGGCACCCAACACTCTCCAGTGTTCCGACCGTCGCGCTCCCCTGTTCTGAGACCGTCACGGCGTCTCCGGCCGGCGACCGGAGCCTCTTCGGGGGCGTCCAAAGATGCTCCGGGGGCGTCCAAAGCCACTCCGGGGGAGTCCAAAGACGCTTCAGGGGAGTCCGAAGACGTTGCAGGATTGTCAAAAACCGTTTCAGGGACGTCCAAAGACACTCTGGGGGCGTCAGCAGCCGCTCCAGGGACGTCCAAAGGCGCTCCTGGGCCGTCCAAACGCGCTCCGGGGGCACAGCCGTCATGTCCTCTTCCACGTGACTCCGGCACCGGCGTGTCTCACTCTGCCGGCTCCTCGCCTGTTATCGAGCGTCGACGACGACGTTGTCGCAGCCGGTCCGACGCCACCGCCGCCGCCACCGCCGCTCACCACAAGACAGGTGGCGCCACCTACCCGGCCACGGAGCGGGCTGGCGAGACGCCTCTACGAGCCACCTACGCTGCTGCTGGTGACTGCAGAGAAGGTGGTGTCACGCCTCTGCGCGCCGCCGAGCCGTCGCCGGTCAGCCCAGCGGTGACGAGACGGTCAATAGGAGGAGCCGCTCGCCGGCCCCGGCCTGTCAGACAGCTGTTTCCGTTTTCCGATAAGCTCAAGGCCGCTCAGGCCTCCTCCGCTGTTGGTGCCTCCTATGCGGCAGGCTCGGCAGCCTCCGAGGTACCGAGAGCGACCCCTGGACCCGGACACGATACAAGTGGGACGGCGGAGGCGCGGAGAACCTCAATAACCAGACAAGATACAGCCGGGATGGCCGGTGGCCAGTCTGACGGTACGGCGCAGGCGCGGAGGACCGCGCAGGAGGCTGGTGCGTCCCGGTTCCGGCGGCCGTCTGGAGACGGGGCCGAGCCGGCCAAGCGCCGCCGCACGCTGCCGGCCGTGGACGTGGCGCTGCGCAGAGGGCTGGAGCCGGAGCCGGAGCCGGTACCGACGGTGTCCAGTCAGGAGCGGCTCCGCTGGCTGAGAGAGGTCACTGCGGGGTCCCGGGCTCCACCGCCGCCTGCCGTGAGTGGAGGGATGGGGTGAGGTGGGACAGTAGGCAGTAAAGGCGGCGTAATGCTGGAACTTGGTCGCTGCTGTATGTCAAACTCATGTCAAAGGTTATATGTTGTATTGTCCATTCACTATTTATACGGGTCTGTACAATATGTCCACTTGTCCATCATTTCCAATAACAGCCAGATGTGGTCCAAAAATGGCCAGTCCATTTCCAATAACAGCCAGATGTGGTCCAAAAATGGCCAGTCAGTATCATGGCAACAGCCAGCTTGTCATAATTATGAAAAGGTAATGCGATATTGTGGTATTTGAAGCAGAGACATACGATTGGGTCAGCACTCGGCATTCTAGTTCCAACACGATATCCATACGTCCTATGTGGCGTACCAAAGTGCGAAATGTCATGCCGGTGTACATAAATTGCGAAATGTCATGCCGGTGTACGTAAATTGCGAAATGTCATGCCGGTGTACGCAAATTGCGAAATGTCAGGTCATACCGTTACGGCTGCTAAGCAATCAAAGCCAGCTGTTCGTTCGCCTTACAATATTGCCGCTGTTGTCATTTTAGTGTTCCCAGCAGTCCGACGGCGGCCAGACGGCATCAGGAACGGTACAGTGCCCCTATTCCAAGGTACAGTGTCAGGGCTGGCCGAATCTCGCCCCATGACACTCCCGCTGTCTGTTCCGCAGACCTCGGAGCGGCGAGCCTCGGACTGGCTGCAACAAATCCGGCGCAGTGACGTCACTCCGGAGAAGGCCGCCGAAGAGCCGGAGGTGCCGCCCTCGGGGAAGAAGCTGCAGCCCAAACGGTCAGTTTGGCACCTGGCACCTGTTCGGTCACGTCACGTGTGTCGCTTTGCTGACTACGCCGAAGGTTGATTCAGTGAAGTTGGTGCTTTGGGAACGCCACGCGCAGTGTTAGATTTTCGTTTCATGACCTGGTCCCGGAGAGTAAAAATCCATAGGCGGAGAGTACAATTTTATTGTTAGGAAAATTAGGATTTTCATTTTTTTTAGAACAAAATATTTAACTTGGAAAGTAAAAAATCCTGATGCGTAATAGATGTCAAATCCTTGTGAGGACAATGGAGTTTTATTTTTACTACAATATTGGTAAGATCAGGTGAAAAGAGAGTAAATTTCCATACAAGAATGAAGAGAGCAAAATTCCTGGGACCCAAAAAGTCCAGAAAATGACCAAAATTCCCAGGCTGGACACGTAGTAGCTAGTTACACATACTGTCTGTGAATGTGATGCGTGTTACTCGGCCTGTGAGTTGGCTGGTGTGAAATGTGACGTGATGTGACTGAACTGTGATGTGATGGTGTGTGTGTGTGTGTGTGTGTGTGTGTGTGTGTGTGTGTGTGTGTGTGTGTGTGTGTGTGTGTGTGTGTGTGTGTGTGTGTGTGTGTGTGTGTGTGTGCGTGTGCGTGTGCGTGTGCGTGTGCGTGTGCGTGTGCGCGTGCGCGTGCGCGTGCGCGTGCGCGTGCGCGTGCGCGTGCGCGTGCGCGTGCGCGTGCGCGCGTGTGAGTGTGAGTGTGAGTGTGAGTGTGAGTGTGAGTGTGCGTGTATGCGTGTATGCGTGGGTGATTTGGTGCGGTTTGATGTGATGTGAATTGTGACGTCGGCAGGCGAGGTATGGTCTCTGGGAGAGAGGTGCGTGCCGCCTTTAATTCGGCTGGTATGGTATAGTGTGTTGTGATGCGTCGTGATGTGATGTGTGATGCGTCGTGATGTGATGCGTCGTGATGATGTGTGATGCGTCGTGATGATGTGTGATGCGTCGTGATGTGATGTGTGATGCGTCGTGATGTGATGTGTGATGCGTCGTGATGTGATGTGTGAGGCGTCGTGATGTGGTGTGTGCTGCGTCGTGATGTGATGTGTGATGTGTCGTGATGTGAGGTGTGATGCGTCGTGATGTGATGTGTGCTGCGATGCGTCGTGATGTGATGTGTGATGTGTCGTGATGTGATGTATGATGCGTCGTGATGTGATGTGTGATACGTCGTGATGTGATGTGTGATGATGTGTGATGATGTTTGATGATGTGTGATGATGTATGATGCGTCGTGATGTGATGTGTGATGCGTCGTGATGTGATGTGTGATGCGTCGTGATGTGATGTGTGAGGCGTCGTGATGTGGTGTGTGCTGCGTCGTGATGTGATGTGTGATGTGTCGTGATGTGAGGTGTGATGCGTCGTGATGTGATGTGTGCTGCGATGCGTCGTGATGTGATGTGTGATGTGTCGTGATGTGATGTGTGATGCGTCGTGATGTGATGTGTGATACGTCGTGATGTGATGTGTGATGATGTGTGATGATGTTTGATGATGTGTGATGATGTATGATGCGTCGTGATGTGATGTGTGATACGTCGTGATGTGATGTGTGATGATGTGTGATGATGTTTGATGATGTGTGATGATGTATGATGCGTCGTGATGTGATGTGTGATGCGTCGTGATGTGATGTGTGATGCGTCGTGATGTGATGTGTGAGGCGTCGTGATGTGGTGTGTGCTGCGTCGTGATGTGATGTGTGATGTGTCGTGATGTGAGGTGTGATGCGTCGTGATGTGATGTGTGCTGCGATGCGTCGTGATGTGATGTGTGATGTGTCGTGATGTGATGTGTGATGCGTCGTGATGTGATGTGTGATACGTCGTGATGTGATGTGTGATGATGTGTGATGATGTTTGATGATGTGTGATGATGTATGATGCGTCGTGATGTGATGTGTGATGCGTCGTGATGTGATGTGTGATGCGTCGTGATGTGATGTGTGATGTGTCGTGATGTGGTGTGTGATGCGTCGTGATATGAAGTGTTGAGATGCGTCGTGATGTGATGTGTGATGTGTCGTGATGTGATGTGTGATACGTCGTGGTGTGGTGTGTGATGCGTCGTGATATGATGTGTGATGCGTCGTGACGTGATGTGTGATGTGTCGTGATGTGGTGTGTGATGCGTCGTGATATGAAGTGTTGAGATGCGTCGTGATGTGATGTGTGATGTGTCGTGATGTGATGTGTGATGCGTCGTGATGTGATGTGTGATGCGTCGTGATATGATGTGTGATGCGTCGTGACGTGATGTGTGATGTGTCGTGATGTGATGTGTGATGCGTCGTGATGTGATGTGTGATGCGATGCATTGTAATGTGATGTGGTGTCCACAGGCGGGGCCTGGTTCAGAAGCTCCGGAGACTGCTGAATCGTAGCGGCGCCTTCGCCAGGATGAGTCGACACAGGAGCGGCGGGTCCTCCGACCAGGTACTGGCGTAACGTCCTGTCCTCCGACTGATAACGGTAGGCTGTTCAACAACGCCTACTGATGTGAACTTTATGGCTTTGACGTGTCGCTCGTATTGACAGTGCCACCTTTTGTTGTAGGCATTAACCCGCGCACTGCAGGGGCTTTGTGCCCAACACGAACTGCAGGGGGGGGGGGGGGGGGGGATTTCCGCCACCCCCGTGAGATCTCGAAAACTAAGCTACGTAGCGACAAGCGGAAAACGCCATTTGATAGCTTGATACAAGTTCTATCGAAAGTATTTCAGCATTGTTTTAGGTCAGGTCAAAATTGAGGTTACCAGCGGTCATCAAAGGTCAAATTTGCCTCTTTTTTTCCTGTTTTAGGACATCGCTCCAGAAATTCCCATATATCGGAAACTATGCTAGTAGGAAACAAACGGAAAAAAGCAAACGCCAGCCAGTGAAATTTTAAATCGACAAGGTGTCCTCAAAATTGATCTCGGGTCAATATTTGAGGCTCCAGAGGTCAACAAAAATGCTTTTTTTTTGCAAAATCGTTTTTTTTTTCGCTATTAACTTTTTACTTAATAAAAATAACGGAAAACTATTTACGCCATTGTGTTTATCTCGTCAAGGCGCTTCGAATGATATACATGGTGACCTTGTTAAGTCAACCTAAAAAGAATACCTCAGGTCAAGGTCAAGTGGTGACCCAAGTAGGGCATGTTGCATATGGGAAGACGTGTCTCGACGAGACAAACACACTGCTGTCTGTTTTACTTCTCTATCTTCATTATGTCGGAAGTTATTGACAAAAAAATGATGGTGACCTCGCATGACCTCAAATGACCCCATAGGGATCACTGAACAAAAAATACACATGTATCATCAAGAATATCCTATTATAACATGATCCAGAAGTAATTGGACTAATATCATGCATATCCTTGAAATAGGAAGCATTTGTATATTTCCCCATTTACTTATTATTTATTTATTTATTTATTTATTCAGCAGATCACCCACGGGTTGGCCCATTGACGGGTAAAGTCACATATAACTACAAAGACACATGCAGGCACACAATAAATACACTGATCTCACTCGCTGTCTAACAAGTAAAACATCACAATATATGGCCTAAGTAGTGCTACCCGTGGAGCGGATAAGCCACTGTCGTCAGTTTCTTTGCATAAACCTTGGCTTGTATCTCGATTTGGTATAGTGAATCTCTAAAAATGTCTATCTGTTCATTCTGATGTAGGAATTCGTTCATCTTTCGCGTCATTCTGCAGAACAGACCATTTTTGACAGTCTCCACACGGGCAAAAGGGACAGCGAATAAATCTCGACGTCGAACTGAGCGGGCTGGGACAGCTAAGCCAAACCAGGATCGCAAGGAGATGGAGTCAATTTTGTGTTTGAAAACACGAGCAACATAGACCAGGTCATGCTGGGTACGTCTGGCAGCCAAAGAGGTGAAGGAGTGTGCTGAAAGTAAGCGGTTGTATGAGAGAGACTCCGAATTTACGCCTGAATGCATTGTCAGCCAAATAAGGAATTTGTGTTGTATCCGCTCGGTGCGATCCGTATGGGTCTTAGCTGCCCCGTTCCACACCACACTGCAGTATTCGAGTACAGATCGGACGTTGGCGTAGTAAGCCGCGACAATAGCACCGGACTGGTATTTCGCGCTCTTCCTACCAGCCTGAAATGATCGAATCATGAGACCCAGTGCCATGTTGCCTTTTCTTACGATGGAGTCAATATGCGATTCAAATGTCAACTTCTGATCCAAAACTACACCTAAGTCACGCATCGTGGTCACACGTGCTAAAACCTCTCCACCTATTGCGTAAGGACTGATAATGGGCAAGCGTTTGAGAGTGATGGTAAATGACTTGCACTTGGATGCGTTAAGCTTAAGTTTCCAAGTCGACGACCAATTCACAAGGCGAGCGAGATCAGCATGCAGCAAGTCGGCGTCTGCGGTCGAGCGCACTTCTCGGTGGATCTTAACATCATCAGCGTACATAAGACATCCCGACTCAACATGCGATGGTAAGTCATTGATAAATAAAAGAAACAGAAGAGGCGACAACAGACTGCCTTCTGGCGTACCAGACGTCACCGGGATCCAAGAGGACGTTTGGCCATTAAGCACCACACGCTGCTGACGGTCGTATAAAAAAGAAGCGATCAATGCAAGGGCGGTCCCAGTGATACTGTACGATTGCTGCAGTTTGTGCAGCAAGAAACGGTGGTCGACACTTTGGAAAGCAGCAGAAAAGTCCGTGTAAATACAGTCGAGCTGGGTGCCATTTGAAATGGCCTGCCATCCAGCGCGTACAATGGAAGACAAGTTAGTTTGACAGGAGCGATGAGGAATAAAACCATGCTGTTCCTCTGCCAGAGCAGTGCGGACATGAGCGTAAAGGGTCTCACAGACGATTCTCTCTAGAACCTTCCCGAATAGAGGCAGGAGTGAAATTGAACGATAGTTAGCCGCTAATTTGGTGGATCCTTTTTTATGAATGGGTACAATATTGGCCTCCTTCCACTTGTTCGGGAAGATTCCTTGCGATAACGACTGTCTGCAGAGCACAGTGAGCGGAATAGCCAGCTCAGGTGCACATTCGCGAACTATGCGAGCGCTGATGCCATCTGGTCCGCACGCTTTGTTAATTTCGATGGCTTCCAGAACACGTAAGACAGCGCCCTCTGATACACTGAGCTCCAACAGCGGCGGCAGTTCAAACTCCGGTGCGACTGGTAAAGGGCCCGTACATGGTAGCGTGAACTTAGTCGCAAACGTACGGTTTAACAAGTCTGCACGCTCCGTGTCAGAGGTAGCGGTAATGTTATCATGGACAAGCACAGGGGATGTCTTCTTGTTAGCTTTGAGACACTTGACATAAGCCCAGAACCGCTTCGGATTATCTTTAAAATCGCTCACTAGTCGCTTCAAATATTCACTGAATTTCTGACACGACATCGATTTGAAAAAGCGGCGTTTTTCACGAAAGTCACTCTCTGAATCCGGGGTGGGGTTCCTCTTCTTTCTGCGGAACGCTGCCTCCTTGCTGGTCAGGGCCGCCCGCAGCTCGCCGTCGAACCAGGGTGGGTGTCTGCGGCGGAGCGTCACCGTGGGTATCGAGTCCCTGATCCCAGCCTCCAGGAGGGAGTAGAAGAGGTCCACGTTCACGTTGACACAGGGGTCGTTCAACAGGTCACCCCAGGGCAGCAGTCGCAGCGACTGCCTCAAGCCGTCCCAGTCCGCCATCTTATAGTTCAGGGCAGTGGTCCTGGTGGCTAGCTGCACGGCTGGGTACGACGCCTGTATGCTGCAGAACACCTCGCTGTGGTCGGAGGAGATCAGGCCGTCTTGAACGGTGGCCTCCACCCCAATTCCTTCCGTTGAGAGGACCAGGTCGAGCACGTTGTTTCCTCGGGTAGACTGGTGAACGTGCTGTCTAAGGCCGGTGAGCTGGCAGGTGTCCAGGAAGGGTGTTGCTCTTCTGCACGCTCTGTTGAGGGTGGGAAGCGCGCAGCCCGAGTCGGTGATAGTCCAGCTGAGATTTGGCAGGTTAAAGTCGCCTGTGACGAGGACGGACTTGGTAGGATTCTGGAAAATTATGTCCTCAATGGAGGATAGGGTTTCGTTTAGCAGGGTTGTGTCGGATGGGGGACAGTAACACACAATAAGGAGGATGCTGGGTCTGCTTCTCAGCTCGATCACAAGAGTCTCCGTCCGCTGCTTCTCGAGGTCGTCGCGCCTCACTGGCCTGAGTCTGGCGTCCACGGCACAGGCGAGGTTGCGGGAATTGACCTGACCTTAGGTCACCGATATCGAAATCCCGAGAGAAACGAAGTGTTAGTACTGATGCCCTCATGACATCCTGTAAGTAAGGCACAGGGAGGTTGCGAAATTGACCTGACCTTAGGTCACCGATATCGAAATCCCGAGAGAAACGAAGTGTTAGTACTGATGCCCTCATGACATCCTGTAAGTTTCAAACTGATCGGTAAGAAACTCTGGCTTTGGCACAACTGCAAACATTTTTGGAGGTACTTGACCTGGTCTGATGACCTGACCTGAGATGACCCGAGGTTATTTTTTTCTTCAAAGTGTGCGCAATTGATGTCCTAACAGGTGTGTCAAAACCCGGTGGCGCTGCGCGCCGCCGTTTTTTCGCTATCTGCGAAAAACCTGAGGGGGGGGGAATCAACCCCCTGCAGTGCGCGGGTTAAGGTATAACAGTGACATTAGTTATCAAAACCCAGAGTAGCAAAATAGGGTAGCAACCTTCAGAAACCGTAATTCTGATTTGGCGAGAAACTTAACCCAGATTTTACAATCTCCAATGTTAAGAGTATCACCCACTAGCCCACTAATTATACTGATTTTGTTGTGCCACAGGGCTCGCTGTGTATACTGGCGGAGCTTTGTGAGCGGCAGGCGGGTGCTCTGATGGTGCTGGGTCGGCCCGTCGACCCCTCCCGACCCTCTGAGCCCAGCGGTACGGTGCAGGTTCTGCTGGCCAACGGAGCTGACCTTCCCACGGTTACCCCCGGAGACAGACTACTGCTCCACCCGCCCTGGTCAGTGCTGGGCTGCTCCATCCGCCCTGGTCAGTGCTGGGCTGCTCCACCCGCCCTGGTCAGTGCTGGGCTGCTCCATCCGCCCTGGTCAGTGCTGGGCTGCTCCATCCGCCCTGGTCAGTGCTGGGCTGCTCCATCCGCCCTGGTCAGTGCTGGGCTGCTCCATCCGCCCTGGTCAGTGCTGGGCTGCTCCATCCGCCCTGGTCAGTGCTGGGCTGCTCCATCCGCCCTGGTCACTGCTGGGCTGCTCCATCCGCCCTGGTCAGTGCTGGGCTGCTCCATCCGCCCTGGTCAGTGCTGGTCTGCTCCATCCGCCCTGGTCAGAGCTGGGCTGCTCCATCCGCCCTGGTCACTGCTGGGTTGCGAGTGACGCAGCGGGTGAAGTGGGCTACGTGGGCAGGGGAGATATAGGTGGGCTACGGGGCAGGGGAGATAGAGGTGGGTTACGGAGCAGGGGAGATAGAGGTGGGCTACGGGGGCAGGGGAGATAGAGGTGGGCTACGGGGCAGGGGAGATAAAGGTGGGCTACGGGACAGGGGAGATAGAGGTGGGCTACGTGGCAGGGGAGATAGAGGTGGGTTACGGAGCAGGGGAGATAGAGGTGGGCTACGGGGCAGGGGAGATAGAGGTGGGGCAGGGGAGATATAGGTGGGCTACGGGGCAGGGGAGATAGAGGTAGGCTACGGGGCAGGGGAGATAGAGGTGGGCTACGGGGGCAGGGGAGATAGAGGTGGGCTATGGGGCAGGGAAGATAGAGGTGGGCTACGTGGCAGGGGAGATACAGGTGGGCTACGGGGCAGGGGAGGTAGAGGTGGGGCAGGGGAGATATAGGTGGGCTACGGGGCAGGGGAGATAGAGGTGGGCTACGGGGCAGGGGAGATAGAGGTGGGCTACGGGGGCAGGGGAGATAAAGGTGGGTTACGGGGCAGGGGAGATAAAGGTGGGCTACGGGGCAGGGGAGATAGAGGTGGGCTACGTGGGCAGGGGAGATAGAGGTGGGCTACGGGGCAGGGGAGATAGAGGTGGGCTACGGGGGCAGGGGAGATAGAGGTGGGCTATGGGGCAGGGAAGATAGAGGTGGGCTACGTGGCGGGGGAGATATAGGTGGGCTACGGGGCAGGGGAGATAGAGGTGGGGTAGGGGAGATATAGGTGGGCTACGGGGCAGGGGAGATAGAGGTGGGCTACGGGGCAGGGGAGATAGAGGTGGGCTACGGGGGCAGGGGAGATAGAGGTGGGCTACGGGGCAGGGGAGATACAGGTGGGCTACGGGGCAGGGGAGATAGAGGTGGGCTACGTGACAGGGGAGATAGAGGTGGGTTACGGAGCAGGGGAGATAGAGGTGGGCTACGGGGGCAGGGGAGATAGAGGTGGCCTACAGGGCAGGGGAGATAAAGGTGGGCTACGGGGCAGGGGAGATAGAGGTGGGCTACGTGGCAGGGTAGATAGAGGTGGGTTACGGAGCAGGGGAGATAGAGGTGGGCTACGGGGCAGGGGAGATAGAGGTGGGGCAGGGGATATATAGGTGGGCTACGGGGCAGGGAAGATAGAGGTGGGCTACGGGGCAGGGGAGATAGAGGTGGGCTACGGGGGCAGGGGAGATAGAGGTGAGCTACGGGGCAGGGGAGATAAAGGTGGGCTACGGGGCAGGGGAGATAGAGGTGGGCTACGGGGGCAGGGGAGATAGAGGTGGGTTACGGGGCAGGGGAGATAGAGGTGGGCTACGGGTCAGGGGAGATAGAGGTGGGCTACGGGGCAGGGGAGATAGAGGTGGGCTACGGGGCAGGGGAGATAAAGTTGGGCTACGGGGGCAGGGGAGGTAGAGGTGGGCTACGGGGCAGGGGAGATAGAGGTGGGCTACGGGGGCAGGGGCGATAGAGGTGGGCTACGGGGCAGGGGTGATAGAGGTGGGCTACGGGGGCAGGAGAGCTAGAGGTGGGTTACGGGGCAGGGGAGATAGAGGTGGGCTACGGGGCAGGGGAGATAGAGGTGGGGCAGGGGAGATATAGGTGGGCTACGGGGCAGGGGAGATAGAGGTGGGCTACGGGGCAGGGGAGATAAAGGTGGGCTACGGGGCAGGGAAGATAAAGGTGGGCTACGGGGCAGGGGAGATAGAGGTGGGCTACGTGGGCAGGGGAGATAGAGGTGGGCTACGGGGGGCAGGGGAGATAAAGGTGGGTTACGGGGCAGGGGAGATAAAGGTGGGCTACGGGGCAGGGGAGATAGAGGTGGGCTACGGGGCAGGGGAGATAAAGGTGGGCTACGGGGCAGGGGAGATAGAGTTGGGCTACGGGGCAGGGGAGATAGAGGTGGGTTACGGAGCAGGGGAGATAGAGGTGGGCTACGGGGGCAGGGGAGATAGAGGTGGGCTACGGGGCAGGGGAGATAAAGGTGGGCTACGGGGCAGGGGAGATAGAGGTGGGCTACGGGGCAGGGGAGATAGAGGTGGGGCAGGGGAGATATAGGTGGGCTACGGAGCAGGGGAGATATAGGTGGGCTACGGGGCAGGGAAGATAGAGGTGGGCTACGGGGGCAGGGGAGATGAGGTGGGCTACGGGGCAGGGGAGATAAAGGTGGGCTACGGGGCAGGGGAGATAGAGTTGGGCTACGGGGCAGGGGAGATAGAGGTGGGTTACGGAGCAGGGGAGATAGAGGTGGGCTACGGGGGCAGGGGAGATAGAGGTGGGCTACGGGGCAGGGGAGATAAAGGTGGGCTACGGGGCAGGGGAGATAGAGGTGGGCTACGTGGCAGGGGAGATAGAGGTGGGTTACGGAGCAGGGGAGATAGAGGTGGGGCAGGGGAGATAGAGGTGGGGCAGGGTAGATATAGGTGGGCTACGGGGCAGGGGAGATAGAGGTGGGCTACGGGGCAGGGGAGATAGAGGTGGGCTACGGGGGCAGGGGAGATAGAGGTGGGCTACGGGGCAGGGGAGATAAAGGTGGGCTACGAGGCAGGGGAGATAGAGGTGGGCTACGTGGCAGGGGAGATAGAGGTGGGTTACGGAGCAGGGGAGATAGAGGTGGGCTACGGGGGCAGGGGAGATAGAGGTGGGCTACGGGGCAGGGGAGATAAAGGTGGGCTACGGGACAGGGGAGATATAGGTGGGCTACGGGGCAGGGGAGATAGAGGTGGGCTACGGGGCAGGGGAGATAGGGGTGGGCTACGGGGAAGGGGAGATAGAGGTGGGCTACGGTGCAGGGGAGATCGAGGTGGGCTACGGGGCAGGGTATATCGAGGTGGGCTACAGGGCAGGGGAGATAGAGGTGGGCTACGGGGCAGGGGAGATATAGGTGGGCTACGGGGGCAGGGGAGATAGAGGTGGGCTACGGGGCAGGGGAGATAGAGGTGGGACAGGGGAGATATAGGTGGGCTACGGGGCAGGGGAGATAGAGGTGGGCTACGGGGCAGGGGAGATAGAGGTGGGCTACGGGGAAGGGGAGATAGAGGTGGGCTACGGTGCAGGGGAGATCGAGGTGGGCTACGGGGCAGGGTATATCGAGGTGGGCTACAGGGCAGGGGAGATAGAGGTGGGCTACGGGACAGGGGAGATAAAGGTGGGCTACGGGGGCAGGGGAGATAGAGGTGGGCTACGGGGCAGGGGAGATAGAGGTGGGCTGCAGCGACTTGGTACTTCGGGGCGACTCGTGTCTTTTTGGGCGAACTAGAGTGACTGGAGCAATTCGTGTCTGTTCGATCGCGGAGACCGGAGGGTTCACAACGGATTGTATATTTGTAAACTTGTACTATTCCAATGAGCCTTTCATGGTCTGATGGTGCGCTCTTGTGTCGGTTGTTTTCACGATAGTCATAGTCATAGTCATAGTGTGTATTTGCATCAAACACAATATTTTTTACAAGCCAATAATCGGGATTGGTGCACAGCCTGGTGGCTATATCGAGGCACCTCTCCCACTTAGCTGCCCCCAACCGCCACTGACAGCAGCGCCACCCCGCTCGCCCCGACATCGCCGACACCACCGACACCGCCGACATCGCCGACATCGCCGACACCGCTCACATCGCCCACATCGCCGACATCGCCGAGAGGCCGCCACACAGGCGATCTGACAATCATCACAGTCCTGCGTATCTCGTTCGCCACATTGTAACTCGTTCGCCACATTGTAACTCGTTCGCCACATTGTAACTCGTAATCGCGTCTCGTTCCGTACAACTACGTAGAAGTGACGCACCTCCGTCCGCCTGTTCCCTGACCTCGCTGTGCGTCTCCGGCCGCCAGGCAGCGGCTGCGGCCGCCGGAGGGAGGGTCTGTGCTCCTGCCGGTAGGCGGCGCTAGTGTCGAGCCGGGCCCGCCGCCGCCGCCGCCGCCGCCGCCCCCCGTCCGGGTACTGGAGTTCACATGTCCCTGCCCGCACGGTGAGCTGTGTGCTGTGGTGCCGTCAGATGAACGAGTGATATGAGTGATGCCGTCAGATGAACGAGTGATGTACAGGCCGGATGTATGTGGCGGAACGTTATATTTATGTGAGGTTTGTGACTTGTGCCTGTTAAAACATTTTCCATTTTCCACGCTATACGTTTTCAATTGGAAATGTCATGCTTGTTTTTTTTTACTTGACCAGATGTTTCTGGTCCCATTTCTTAATTAATTCAAGTCCAGGGGGATAGAGAGTTTGTGCTCTTCCAGCAAATTTAAAATAAAGCGGGAGTGTCGTCACAAAATCCCCACTCTTCAGGCCCCTAGGCCTAGCCCCTCCCCCCCCCCCCCTCTCCGGTGGTGACGCCTATGAAATAAATATTGGAATTCGTGCAGTGTGCAGTAAATTTTGCTCTGTTCACAGATGTCCCCCTGCCTGCCCAGTGCGTGCGACCATTCCCCCGAATGGCGTCGCCATCACGACAACCCCTCACGCAGAGCCATCTGACGACCGTGCGTGAAGCGGTAACTACAGACTGTCCGCTA
This sequence comes from Chirona hameri, assembly GCA_036785665.1. Taxonomy (NCBI): domain Eukaryota; kingdom Metazoa; phylum Arthropoda; class Thecostraca; order Balanomorpha; family Balanidae; genus Chirona; species Chirona hameri. Next base: position 34,989 of record JAXIVJ010008224.1, read on the forward strand.
GATGGCACTACA
>JAXIVJ010008224.1:42500-56604 GCA_036785665.1 Chirona hameri
CCTGTCTCTGCCTGTCTCTGCCTGTCTCTGCCTGTCTCTGCCGTCTCTGCCTGTCTCTGCCTGTCTCCTGCCTGTCTCTGCTGTCTCTGCCTGTCTCTGCCTGTCCTCGCCTGTCTCTGCCTGTCTCTGCCTGTCTCTGCTGTCTCTGCTGCTCCTCTCTGCCTGTCCTGCCTGTCTCTGCCTGTCTCTGCCTGTCTCTGCCTGTCTCTGCCTGTCTCTGCTGTGCGTCTGCCTGTCTCTGCCTGTCGCTCTGCCTGTCTCTGCCTGTCTCTGCCTGTCTCTGCCTGTCTCTGCCTTCGTCTGCCTGTCTCTGCTGTCTCTGCTCTGCTCGCTGCCTGTCTCTGCCTGTCTCTGCCTGTCTCTGCCTGTCTCTGCCTGTCTCTGCCTGTCCTCTGCCTGTCTCTGCCTGTCTCTGCCTGTCCTCTGCCTGTCTCTGCCTGTCTCTGCCTGTCTCTGCCTGTCTCTGCCTGTCTCTGCCTGTCTCTGCCTGTCTCTGCCTGTCGTGTCTCTGCCTGTCTCTCTGTCTCTGCCTGTCTCTGCCTGTCTCTGCCTGTCTCTGCCTGGTCTCTGCCTGTCTCTGCCTGTCTCTGCTGTCTTGCTGGTCTGCCTGTCTCTGCCTGTCTCTGCCTGTCTCTTGCCTGTCTCTGCCTGTCTCTGCCTGTCTCTGCCTGTCTCTTCTGCCTGTTCTCTGCCTGTCTCTGCCTGTCTCTGCCTGTCTCTGCCTGTCTCTGCCTGTCTCTGCCTGTCTCTGCTTCCTCTGCCTGTCTCTGACTGTCTCTGTGCCTTCTCTGCCTGTCTCTGCCTGTCTCTGCCTGTCCTTCTGTCCTGTCTCTGCCTTGTCCTCTGTCTGTCTCTGTCTGTCTCTGTCTGTCCTCTGTCTGTCTCTGTCTGTCTCTGTCTGTCTCTGTCTGTCTCTGTCTGTCTCTGTCTGTCTCTGTCTGTCCTGTCTGTCTCTGTCCTGTCGGCTGTCTGTCTCTGTCTGTCTCTGTCTGTCTCTGTCTGTCTCTGTCTGTCTTGTCTGTCTCTGTCTGTCTCTGTCTGTCTCTGTCTGTCTCTGTCTGTCTCTGTCTGTCTCTGTCTGTCTCTGTCTGTCTCTGTCTGTCTCCGTCCTGTCTCTGTTCGTCTCTGTCTGTCTCTGTCTGTCTCTGTCTGTCTCTGTCTGTCTCTGTCTGTCTCTGTCTGTCTCTGTCTGCTCTCTGCTCTGTCCTGTCTCTGTCTGTCTCTGTCTGTCTCTGTCCTGTCTCTGTCTGTCTCTGTCTGTCTCTCTTTCTGTCTCTGTCTGTCTCTGTCTTCTCTGTCTGTCTCTGTCTGTCTCTGTCTGTCTCTGTCTGTCTCTGTCTGTCTCTGTCTGTCTCTGTCTGTCTCTGTCTTCTCTGTCTGTCTCGTCTGTCTCTGTCTGTCTCTGTCTGTCTCTGTCTGTCTCTGTCTGTCTCTGTCTGTCTCTGTCTGTCTCTGTCTGTCTCTGTCTGTCTCTGTCTGTCTCTGTCTGTCTCTGTCTGTCTCTGTCTGTCTCGTCTGTCTCTGTCTGTCTCTGTCTGGTCTCTGTCTGTCTCTGTCTTCTCTGTCTGTCTCCTGTCTTCCGCTGTCTGTCTCTGTCTGTCCTCTGTCTGTCTCTGTCTGTCTCTGGCTGTCTCTGTCGGTCTCTGTCTGTCTCTGTCGTCTCTGTCTGTCTCTGTCTGTCTCTGTCTGTCTCTGTCTGTCTCTGTCTTCTCTGTCTGTCTCTGTCTGTCTCTGTCTGTCTCTGTCTGACTCTGTCTGTCTCTGTCTGTCTCTGTCTCTGTCTGTCTCTGTCTGTCTCTGTCTGTCTCTGTCTGGCTCTGTCTGTCTCTGTCTTGGTCTCTGTCTGTCTCTGTCTGGCTCTGTCTGTCTCGTCTGTCTCTGTCTGTCTCTGTCCTTCTCTGTCTGGTCTGCTTCTGGCTCTGTCTGGCTCTGTCTGGCTCTGTCTGGCTCTGTCTGGCTCTGTCTGGCCTCTGTCTGGCTCTGTCTGGCTCTGTCTGCTCTGTCTGGCTCTGTCTGGCTCTGTCTGGCTCTGTCTGGCTCTGTCTGCTCTGTCTGGCTCTTCTGCTCTGTCTGCTCTGTCTGGCTCTGTCTGGCTCTGTCTGGCTCTGTCTGGCTCTGTCTGGCTCTGTCTGGCTCTGTCTGGCTCTGTCTGGCTCTGTCTGGCTCTGTCTGGCTCTGTCGGCTCTGTCTGGCTCTGTCAGGCTCTGTCTGGCTCTGTCTGGCTCTGTCTGGCTCTGTTCTCTGTCTGGCTCTGTCTGCTCTGTCTGGCTCTGTCTGGCTCTGTCTGCTCTGTCTGGCTCTGTCTGGCTCTGTCTGGCTCTGTCTGGCTGTTCTGGCTCTGTCTGGCTCTGTCTGGCTCCTGTCTGGCCTGTCCTGCTCTGTCTGGCTCTGCTCTCGGTCTCTGCTTCGTCTGTCTGCTCGGTCTGGCTGCTGTCTGGCTCTGTCTGGCTCTGTCTGCTTCGTCTGGCTCTGTCTGGCTCTGTCTGGCTCTGTCTGGCTCTGTCTGCGCTTCTGTCCTGGCTCTGTCTGCGCTTCTGGCTCTGTCTGGCTCTGTCTGCTCTGTCTGGCTCTGTCTGCTCTGTCTGGCTCTGGCTGCTCTGTCTGGCTCTGTCTGCTCTTCGGCTCTGTCTGGCTCTGTCTGCTCTGTCTGGCTCTGTCTGGCTCTGTCTGCTCTGTCTGGCTGTCTGTCTGTCTGGCTCTGTCTGGCTCTGTCTGGCTCTGGTCTGGCTCTGTCTGCTCTGTCTGCTCTGTCTGCTCTGCTGCTCTGTCTGTCTCTGTCTGCCTCTCTGTCTGCTTCTGCTCTGTCCTCTGTCTTCTCTGTCTGTCTCTGTCTGTCTCTGTCTGCTCTCTGTCCTGTCTCTGTCTGTCTCTGTGCTGTCTCTGTCTGTCTCTGTCTGTCTCTGTCTGTCTCTGTCTGTCTCTGTCGGTCTGCTCTGTCGTCTCTGCTTCTCTGTCTGTCTCTGTCTGTCTCTGTCTGTCTCTGTCTGCTCTTGTCTGTCTCTGTCTGTCTCTGTCTGTCTCTGTCGGTCTCTGTCTGTCTCTGTCTGTCTCTGTCTGTCTCTGTCTGTCTCTGTCTGTCTCTGTCTGTCTCTGTCTGTCTCTGTCTGTCTCTGTCTGTCTCTGTCTGTCTCTGTCTTCTCTGTCTGCTCTGTCTGTCTCTGTCTGTCTCTGTTGGTCTCTGTCTGTCTCTGCTGTCTCTGTCTGTCTCTGTCTGTCTCTGTCTGTCTCTGTCTGTCTTCGTCTGCTCTCTGTCTGTCTGTCTCCTGTCTGTCTCTGTCTGTCTCTGTCTGTCTCCTGTCTGTCTCTGTCTGTCTCTGTCTGTCTCTGTCTGTCTCTGTCTGTCTGACTGTCTGACTGTCTGTCTGTCAGGTGTCGCGTCGACAGTCAGATGTCGGAGGGTCGGAGGAGGACTGTGCTGTCGCTGCTGGTCCGGGACAGGCCCGGCACCGAGTGCGGAGGTGGTGTACCGGCGGCCCTGGTCAGACGGCACCGCCCGCTGGTCCGGCCCGGCCGCCGGCTCCGGCTTACCGGGCTGGTGGTCCGGGAGCGTACCACGAGCGACCAGTGAGTTGTTAGAGTGAACCACGAGCGACCAGTGAGTTGTTAGAGTGAACCACGAGCGACCAGTGAGTTGTTAGAGTGAACTTACGAGCGACCAATGTGGTTGTTCAAATGAACCACGAGCGACCAGTTAGTTGTTAGAGTGAACCACGAGCGACCAGTGAGTTGTTAGAGTGAACCACGAGCGACCAGTGAGTTGTTAGAGTGAACCACGAGCGACCAGTGAGTTGTTAGAGTGAACCACGAGCGACCAGTGAGTTGTTAGAGTGAACTACGAGCGACCAATGGGTTGTTCAAATGAACCAACGAGGCGACCAGTTAGTTGTTAGAGTAAACTACGAGCGACCAATGGGTTGTTCAAAATGAACCACGAGCGGACCAGTTAGTTGTTAGAGCGAACCACGAGCGACCAGTGAGTTGTTAGAGTTGAACTACGAGCGACCAATGGGTTGTTCAAATGAACCACGAGCGACCGGTTAGTTGTTAGAGCGAACCACGAGCGACCAGTGAGTTGTTGAGACGGAACCACGAGCGACCAGTGAGTCGTAAGGGTTAGGGGCAGTGATCAGTGAGATGTTAGGCGTAGGGTAGCGACCAGTGGTAAGGGGCTAGGAAAAGCAATACTTATTGTTAAGAACAGCGCAGAGCCACAGGGAGCGGGCCCGATGCAATAGACATGCACTATTGGTACTGTGCTACTATCGGTACTGTGCTACTATCGGTACTGTGATACTATCGATACTGTGCTACTATCGTACTGTCTACTATCGGTTACTGTGTCTACTATCGATACTGTGCTACTATCGGTACTGTGCTACTATCGGTACTGTGGCTACTTATCGGTATTATGCTACTATCGGTACTGTGCTACTATCGGTACTGTGCTACTATTGGTACTGTGCTACTATCGTACTGTCGTACTATCGGTACTGTGCTACTATCGGTACTGTGCTACTATCGGTACTGTGCTACTATCGGTACTGTGCTACTATCGGTACTGTGCTACTATCGGTACTGTGCTACTATCGGTACTGTGCTACTATCGGTACTGTGCTACTATCGGACTGTGCTACTATCGGTACTGTGCTACTATCGGTACTGTGCTACTATCGGTACTGTGCTACTATCGGTACTGTGCTACTATCGTACTGTGCTACTATCGGTACTGTGCTACTCTCGGAACTGTGCTACTATCGGTACTGTGCTACTATCGGTACTGTGCTACTATCGGTACTGTGCTACTATCGGTACTGTGCTACTATCGGTACTGTGCTACTATCGGTAATGTGCTACTATCGGTACTGTGATACTATCGGTACTGTGCTACTATCGGTACTATGCTACTATCGGTACTATGTTACTATCGGTACTGTGCTACTATCGGTACTAGTGCTACTATCGGTATTATGCTACTATCGGTACTATGTTACTATCGGTGCTATGTTGCCGCGCGTGCACTATGCCATGCAGCACTATGTCGTATACTATCTGTCCGTGTCTCCCCCGCTGATCCGTCTGCTGTCTGTCTGCTGTGGCAGGTGTCCGGCTCTGGCTAGCATGGTGGGTCCGCTGAGCGGCGGCTCTGATCCCGGCTTCACCTACATCCTTCAGGCGCTCTTCCTGTCACAGTCAGCTGTCGGAGCTGTCGGAGCTGTCGGCGGACTCCGCCTCAGCTGCCCCAGCTCCTGCCGACGCCGCCGACGCCGCCGGGGACCCAGGTGTGCTGGCCAGCTCCCGCCTCTGCCGGAGACCTTCCCGCCCTCTGCCGGATATATCCCGTCCTTTTTCGGTGACCACCCAGCGGCCGCTGACCTCAGTCAGTGGTGCTACCCTACACTCGCCTACGCGGCGGCGGAGGTGGAGAGGGCGGTGGACGGACATGGCCGACCCGCTGCCTCCCTCCCTGACGCCCCCTGACGCCCCTGACGCCCCCTGACGCCCCTGACGCCCCTGACGCCTCTGATGCCTCTGATGCCTCTGATGCCCCTGCCGTCCTGCCGCCCCTGACGACGCTGGCGACGCTAGCTGACAGCCGTGGCCCGGACGGCCGGCTGGACCTGGCCTGCCGCCTGATGGCGCCACTGGAGGGCGCCGCTCTGGTTGCTGACCGCGGCCGGGCCCGCCGGCTGGTGCAGCAGGCGGGACGCGGCCCTGCTGCTGGCCTCCCTGGTCGGACGGGACTGCTGAGACATGTCTGGCGGCGGGACGGCCAACTGCTGCTGGACAGGTTAGACGACAGCTGCCCCAGCCAGCCTGCCGATAATGGCCGGTACACCCATCCCGGCCGGTACGGAGGGGAGGATGAGGGGAGGGAGGGGAGGAGGGAGGGGGAGGGGAGGGAGGGGAGGGGAGAGGGGAGGGGGAGGGAGGGGAAGGGAGGGGGAGGGGAGGGGAGGGGAGGGGAGGGGAGGGGGGGGGGGGGGGGTAGCAAGGGGTCTTAGGTAGATATGTAAATATCGGCACTCTGTGCAGTATATTTTAGTGATCTCTGGAAAGTCGTGGCTTAATGTCAATGCATTTTCCTGCTACTTGGTTGTATTGTGATAGGCTCATGGTGTGTCCCAGCATTAGAGCTGGTTAAATAGTAATATGAGGGTTTTGCAACCCGAACGTCTGGACCTTGGAAGATTATCTCCCACCTTTGCACGCTAATTGGCATCATCTCTGACAACTGCTCTGTGGTCATATTTCCCTGGAGTGAATGGACACTTGAATGGACTCCCTGATTTCTTCTGTGTCAAGATGGTGCGCTGCAGTGCCCTGATGTGCGGATCATACCGTGTGGCTCCTGTAGAGGGTGTTGCCAGCCGAATTCATAGTCCATTTCGACTGTAGAACAGCCTTTTTCTCTGTGACGCTACTGATCACATTGGCTGATCCCGTGCTGACGTGGCAGGTACTCACTCGGTGGCGCGACGGGAATCAGAGTGGTGGTGGCGCCACCTGGCACGCCGCCGCTGCCTCTGACGGCGGCAGCCGAGCCCACGCAGCCCGTTCTTCTGTCAGGTCGAAGCAGATCGGTACACACGCTGACATTTCAAGGCGTCAGTCAGTCGGAAAATTCACCTTGGACGGAAAAGAAAGGAAAGAAACGGTTTCGCGATATTATGTTGCACTGAGTTGTTTAAATCCTTGGAAATTTGGTGTCTGACCCATGAGATGTTTCCATTTTTACAACAGGTCAGGTGGCGGGTGTGGATGAGCAATGCGCTTCCTGTCTGGGCCGGCGTGCTCCCGTCTGCGGCTCGGACGAACCTGACAGAGACATCTAGTGGACAGTTTTGTCACTTCTGCTGCCTGGGCGCCGCCGTCCACCGTTAACAGGGGTGGAACTAAAGGTGAGTCATATCGCGCTGTGGCGTGATATCTTGTAATCCGTGGTATCAGGATGTCGGGGACGGAATTAAAAATTGCACAAAAACACTGCACGATGCTGCTCTTCAAACACCGCAATAGGATTTCCGCTCAGATGTCCCGTTTGTTCAGACGTTCACAGTTGTATTGTGCATTTATATTGCCATATGACCAATCGTCTGTTTTCAAGTGTGTTTGTCAGATACTTTTATCCACCCGACTGGTGGTGGTGGATCCCAGAGTTTATGTTTACCCGGGTCGGTGTGCCAATTTTTATCCCAGGTGATCTGATCTTTGCTTGTTAGTTTCCGCTGTGGAGCGAGGTCGAAGACGGTATTATCCTAACCGAAACAAAATATCGCGAATTTATTCTGTTTCGGTCTCAATTTAGGTGCTAAATCAGTTTTCGCCCAACTCATGTTACCAGCCCGACCGGTCCAGCACGCGTAAGTGAATGCTATGCCTGATTCGGATTGAATGTTGCGCTTGGGCTTAAGCACATCAATGGTGTCATTGAAATGTAACATTTGTATTCTTGTAGACCATCTATGTATCTTTACCACGCGCTTTTGGACGGGGGGGGGGGGTGGGGCACTTTTGTCCCCCCCCCCACCCACATATTTTTCGTGAAATAGCTCGAAAACGAAGCGGAGCATTGGCGTGTTTTTGTGCGACATTAACACTAACTCAATAGCGGATCGTTTTGAAGCAAAAAAAAAACAATCGGTCGATACATTTTTGAGTTATATGGATTTTCAGTCCAAGATGGCGGCTAAGAATCGAGGTCGTAAAGCGATATATTCGGAACCAACAGTCGGATCGGGATGATTCAAACGCCATTCGGGTAGACAATGTCATATGCTCATTCCCGGAAACAACTTTGGACACATTGCTGGTGACCTGTGATGTCACAGAGGTCAAATACCAAAAATTGTGACATTTGGCCAGATTTGACCTTCGTGACCTCGTTTGACTTTGAAAGATATGACCGGAAGATCACGCAAATTTCAGAAAACGTAGATCATCATAGCACCTACCTACCCTGTAAGTTTGATCTTTCTAGCTCTCATACTTTCGAAGATCTTAGGGGGAGGCACTAAAGTGGCTCCCCCCGCCCTCACACTGCGTGTTAGTGGCACTACCCCTCTCCACTGCGGCGTGTTAATGACCGACTTGGGGTTTATAGTTACTTCGTCATACGTGCAGTGGTTATTCATACACGTGCTGAACATGCGCAGGTGTTTTCTATTTTCGGCCCCGTCTATGGGGATAGTAATGATCAGACGATACTCGTCGTGAATAACCCCAGGTGGCACCTGTGCACGGTTCGTTGGAAGGGTTCGGAGAGCTCAAACTACGGAGATTCACCATCGGAAAGCTGAGCTCACGCGGAATTCAGCGATGTCAATTTTGAAAAAATCTGTCGAGGGCCTTTTTTAATCGACATTTTGTCCGAATTCGCGCCCCTTTCGTTTGGCCAGGGCTATCGCGTATGGGTATGGCGAAAATGCAGACCAATTGGCATGTCTACCAATTCGTTCATGCTATGCACGACAAGGTCTCATAGAATGCAAAGCCATTAGATGGTTTGGTTGGTTTTCACGGCTGGCATCAAAAGCCAAGCGCTCCCGGTGTCGGCACTACCGGCGCACTCACTCCTCCCGCCGCTGCACACCGCAGAATCGCCCCTCGCAACACGCGAGCTGAGCACTGCGCGCCGCCGGCCCGGCTTACGGAGCGGGCCCTCGACCATTCACGGAGAAACGGTGCATCGTATGTTGAAAAACCTAGCTATGTCCACTAGCTCAGCTATTCAAGGAGATCGTGGCAAAATTTCCAGCCACCTCCGATCGCTACAATTGGTACTTTTAGACAATTGTATGCACCATATTTTCCAAACGTAGCCTCTGACTGGGACTGGACGCCGGCCCGGCTCGACCAACTTCGAGGCTGTACACGATGTGCCGTCAGAGGGCCACAGCGCGGGCCGCCGCCGGCCGGCTGGCCGGTCAGGTTCAGGTCATGACCGGCGAGCGGCCGCGCTGTGGCCTCTGACGTCACATCGTGTACAGCCTCAAAGTTGGCCGTGCCGGGCCGGCGGCCAGTCCCGGTCAGAGGCTACGTTTAGCAACTATGGTGCATACAATTATCTAAAAGTACCATTTGTAGCGATCAGTGGTGGCTGGAACTTTGTCACGATCTCTCCTTGAATAGCTGAGCTAGTGGACAGAGCTAGGTTTTCAACATCCGGTGCACCGTTTGTCCGTGACTGGCCGAAAGCCCGCACCGTAAGCGGGTCGGCGGGCGCGCAAGTGCTCAACTCGCGGTGTCGCGAGGGGCGATTCTGCGTGTGAGGGCCGGGCAGGAGTGCGCCGTAGTGCCGACACCGGGAACGCTTGGCTTTGATGCAGCCGTGAAACCAACCAAACCATCTAATAGCTTTGCATTCTATGAGACCTTATCGTGCAGAGCATGACGAATCTGTAGAATTGATTGCATTTTCGCCATACCATACGCGATAGCCCTGGCCAAACGAAAAAGGGCGCGAATTCGGACAAAATGTCGATGAAAAAAAAACCTCGACAGATTTTTGTCAAATTGTACCTCGCTGGAATTCCGCGTGAACTGATGCTTTCCAATGGTACATCTGCCATAGTTTGAGCTCTCCGAACCCTTCCAACGAACAGTGTGTGATCACAATGGGGCTATCCGATTTATCGAGCCCAGCGAATCTGATGACTGCCCGGGACATGAGGGCGAGGCAGTGCCCTCGGGTCACCTCTCCGTAAGAAGGATTGTCTGAAAGGCTGGTCACGTCCGTGTCCCAGCAGCCGTCGCCGCTGGTTGGCACAGTTGCTACTCCCGGAGCCGAGTGGATACTCCCCTGCTGACACCATATTCAGAGGAGGAACCGCCCCCACACCCAACTGGGTCCATTTGACCGCTGCACCACTGGGGTAGGCCATGCTCTCCTTCCAGACCACTCATGCGTTCAACATAAATCATCGGAATAGGGGATTCTATAATCATGAGGAAGAAAACTCTCGTGCTAATGAGACACAAATGTAAGACACAAATGTAAGACACAAATGTAAGACACAAATGTAAGACACAAATGTACGACACAAATGTAACACACAAATGTAAGACACAAATGTACGACACAAATGTAGACAAATGTACGACACAAAGTACGTAAGACACATTGCAACACGCGTCCCCATTCACGTCGTCTTGTGGCACTAAGGTATCTGTTTCGTGTCCGGTGTGCACTATAGGTATCTGTTTTTGTGTTGTATATACCGCCCGTCCATTAAATAGATGACCAGGATGATATGATGATATGCATATATGATGATATGCACTATATGTATCGTGCTGCCGGTGTTTGGTACACGCCATGTGTCGGTCTGTCGCGCCTCCAGGTGGAGGTGGCGTGTGCCGGGCTCGGTCGGTGGCGCGTCTCAGTTCAATTACTGCAGCACACCATAGACGCGCCTGCTGGACAGGTCATCGGGCGACCCGGAACAGGTCAGTCCGGCCGAGGGGGTCTCTGTGGGTCATCCGAGGTCATCGGGCGACCCGGAACAGGTCAGTCCGGCCGAGTGGTCTCTGTGGGTCATCCGAGGTCATCAGGGCGACCCGGAACAGGTCAGTCCGGCCGAATTGGTCTCCTGTGGGTCAGTCCGGGGTCATCGGGCGACCCGGAACAGGTCAGTCCGGCCGAGAGGTCTCTGTGGGTTCATCCGGGGGTCACTCGAACGACCCGGAACAGGTCAGTCCGGCCATGGGGTCTCTGTGGGTCATCCAGGGATCATCGGGCGACCCGGAACAGGTCAGTCCGGCCGAAGGGTCTCTGTGGGTCTTCCGGGGTCATCGGGCGACCCGGAACAGGTCGCAGTCCGGCCGAGGGGTCTCTGTGGGTCATCCGGGGTCATCGGGCGACCCGGAACAGGTCAGTCCGGCTGTGGGGTCTCTGTGGGTCATTCGGGGTCATCCGGGGTCATCGGGGCGACCCGGAACAGGTCAGTTCCGGCCGAGGGGGTCTGTGGGTCATCCGGGGTCATCGAACGACCCGGAACAGGTCAGTCGCGCCGAGAGGTCTCTGTGGGTCATCGGGGTCATCGGGCGACCCAGAATAGGTCAGTCCGGCCGAGGGGTCTGTGGGTTCATCCGGGGTCATCGGGCGACCCGGAACAGGTCAGTCCGGCCGAAGGGTCTCTGTGGGTCATCCTGGGGTCATCGGGCGACCCCGGAACAGGTCAGTCGGCCGAGGGGTCTCTGTGGGTCATCCGGGGTCATCGAACGACTCGGAACAGGTCAGTCCGGCCGAGGGGTCTCTAGTGGGGGGCCCATCTGGGGACCCCGAACAGGTCAGTTCGGCTTCCGCCTCTGTCGGGGTCATCCGGGGACTCGGGACAGGTCAGTTCCGGCCATGGAGGCCTGTTTCGGGGTTATCCAGGGGTCACGGGGCAGGTCAGTTCGGCTGTGGGAGCTCCTATCGGATAGGCCCAAATCGGCCGTGAGGCCTCTGTAGGGGACATCTGAACCCTGCTTTGTCCAGTCCTGGCCGAGGGGTCTCTGTCGAGACATCTGACCCTGCCTTTGTCCAGTTCTGGCCGAGGGGTTCTCTGTCGGGACATCTGACCCTGCTTTGTCCCAGTCTGGCCGAGGGGTGTCTCTGTCGAGACATCTGACCCTGCTTTGTCCAGTCTGGCTAGGGGGTCTCTGTTGGGACATCTGACCCCTGCTTTGTCCAGTCCTGGCTGAGGGGTCTCTGTCGGGGACATCTGACCCTGCTTTGTCCCAGTCTGGCCGAGGGGTCTCTGTCGAGACATCTGACCCTGCTTTGTCCAGACTGGGCCCGAGGGGGTCCTCTGTCGAGACATCTGACCCCTGCTTTGTCCAGTCTGGCTGAGGTGGTCTCTGTCGGGACATCTGACCCTGCTTTGTCCTGTCTGGCCGAGGGGTCTCTTGTCGGGACATCTGTCCCATGCTTTGTCCAAATCTGGCCGAGTGGGTCTCTGTCGGGACATCTGACCCTGCTTTGTCCAGTCCGGCCAGATGGGGTGGAATATGCAGGATGGTGTAGGATCAGTCCCGTTTCATGATAGGCCCGCGGAGGCTGTGTCTCGTGTATGTTGAATGATTTAAACTCAATGGACTCGGCATGTTTGGATGGCGTGCCAATCTACAATAAATTGATATTTAACTCAATGGGACTCGGCAGTGTTTGGATGGCGTGCCAATCTACAATAAATTGATATTTAACTCAAAGGACTCGGGCATGTTTGGATGGCGTGCCAATCTACAATAAATTGATATTTAAATCAATGGACTCGGCATGTTTGGATGGCGTGCCAATCTACAATAAATTGATATTTAAACTCAATGGACTCGGCATGTTGGATGGCGTGCCATTCTACAATAAATTGGGTCACACGGCATGTTGAACTGTATGACATGTTGGTTTGTAGGTTTTGTTGGTTTTGCATAGACAAGTTGGATTGTAGGGTCTGGACTGAACTATCGTGATGTCATTATTCCGGATTTTGTGATAGCTATTTTTGGGAATACAGTTTTAGAGCTAAATGTGATAATCGTCTGTCCTAGTTGAATTGATACTTGACATCGAAAACGGTACTCATTTGGAAGACTTCGGTGAGAATCACTCAGACCCTTTTAGAAGTACTTATATTCAATCAATATATTTTGTACAATATTCTGTCCACGTTCCAAAATTAGTTATATGTGTATCGATCTGAATGCCCGTGCCCCTTGTATACCCTTTCATTATGGTTTGTAGTCACAGGTTGCACAAATGTCCTCATCTGTGACGCACTGCCGCATCGCCAAATTGCATTGTCATGCTCCCATAAAAAGGGCTAATGCATCGTCATGCCGGTTGGACATTGTACTGCGATGTGAACAATGATGAAGCACAAACGCGCTGCGACGCTATGATGTGCTTATAATGCCCCGTCAGCGCCAGCTAGTATTGATGAGCACAGCAGGAATCACTAAAAATGTCGGTCCCTTACTGATCCACACGTCGGGTTAGCGGAACCTAAGAACATGAGCGGCATCCCCGCAGAAGGCGCGGCTCGGCACAGCTCTGAACATGGCGGAACTAAGAACATGAGCGGCATCCCTGGCAGAAGGCGCGGCTCGAGCACAGCTCTGAACATGGCGGAAACTAAAAACATGAGCGCATCCCCCGCAGAAGGCGCGGCTCGGCACAGCTCTGAACATGCGGAACTAAGAACATGAGCGCATCCCTGCAGAAGGGCGCGGCTCGGCACAGCTCTGAACATGGCGGAACTAAAAACATGAGCGCAATCCCTGCAGATGGCGCGGGCTGGGCACAGCTCTAAACATTGCCTGAAATTAATCACAAATTTATCTGGGAATTGCTTTGCCTTGTTGGATTTCCGAACGTTCCGGCTCTGCACAATATTGGTTAAATAGCGGCTGTCAAAACCCTTATGGCTTTATGTGACAGCGTTCGTGAGCGTCCGGTTACGGACATTCGATGTCATACTGCGCGCCTGCGCGTTACAGCTGATGAAAGCGCGTGATATCGCGTCACTTTTTCAACGAACAGACGTCATGTCCTTATACATCCAATAATCGGGAAAATTTAGCGAAATATGAGTATTGCAAGGGAATGCACTTCATGGTGTCCTTGAAAGTCACGCTTTTGGCAGTGGATCTTAAGTTGTCACAACGCAGTGAAGCACTCTTTGTGGTGGCTACTTTGTTAGCGGTTTTGCGGGTCCGTAGTTCATTGTAACCATTATATACAAACGTACACCATGCCTTCATACACTGTTTAACCTGTGATGACATTTGGGTGTTTGATCGGAAGTAGTTCGGCTCCGTTTGAGTCGAGCCGGGCTCTGTAACATCAGTTGAACATCCCTGCCGAGTCGGGTAACACCGTTGTAATCCTGGTAACAACCACGTTGTAGTCTGGTAAACACCGTTGTAGTCTGTAGCCTATTTCACAAAGCAAAAAAAGTTTTTAATTACAAAGAATGTCTTTGTAATTACACATAATTGGTACACATGTTTGTAGTTTGGATTTCCACAAAACCCCAGGGGCAGTAAATCTCAATTGACTATTTACAAACTACTTTACAGAAGATATTGTTTGTAAAAATGTTTGCAATTGCACATGTTCTATTTA
>JAXIVJ010008225.1:0-56599 GCA_036785665.1 Chirona hameri
ATTGCGATTTTTTGGCGATGGCGCCCCCCTTCAGTCGATGGCGCCCCCAACGCCAATTTGTCCGTACCACTTTTTTGGGCGTGGTTACGCCCCTGCTTTGCACAAAAAGAGCGAAAATGCGTCAACAAGGTGTCTTTACCGACTGGGTAATGGAAGACACCACTGGTCCAAACTACCCAGCTCCAATACTTCGGGAATCGGGAGACATACAAATACGTCCTGTTGCTCCAATTATGCCGGTCATGTTAGAATAACCATTCCTCATTAAGACCAATGGCAAAGCTGATCAAAGTCATGACTCATGGTCATAATTCTCCAAAAACTGACAGTATGTTGAGCTCACATTTTAGATCGGTTCCGTGCAAAACACCATTTCTTCCATAACTCACTTCTCCCACACGCGATCTCCGTCTAGGTATGCATGCGGCCGTCGTTTGTGTCGAGCATCGTAGCTTTCGTGATTTGAGAGGGATCGCAGCTCTGGATTGGGCCGGAAGGGGCGGTGGTCCAAATTCCCTCACCTTCCACTACGAAACAATTTGAGATTCCTGCATGCGAGCCACTCGAACAGTGATACGAGCGCCATCTATATAGAAAAGAGAGTGATGCAACAGACAGGCACCAGATGTCCTGCCATACCACTTCGCATTTCTTACCGGGGACGACCATACATATACTTAATATGCTTCGTTTCGAACATAAAACCATCATTGCTTTTTCATCATGTTCTATCTCCTGTTAGATGGGTTGTGGGAGTGTAATATGGCGACTCTCCTGTTAGATGGCAGGGGCGTAGGAACTTCACGAAAAGTGGGGGCCAGTGAAACTGTGATCTCGTTGTGAGGTAACCCCAACCCCCTATGGAAGATTTATATGCATATTTGGGCTGTTCTCGTCTTGGCGAACCTTTTGCCATCAAAAGCTTTTCTCACCAAGGAAAAATTAATATTTTAGCCCCAAAAATAGCCGAAAAACGATGGAGTCATGGCCCCCTCGACCCCCCCCCCCCTGTTCCTACGCCTATGTAGATTGGATGCAAGAGTGTGAGATGGCAGCTCTCCTGTTATATGGGCTGGGGGAGTGTGAGATGGCAGCTCTCCTGTTAGATGGGTTGTGGGAGTGTGAGATGGCGGCTCTCCTGTTAGATGGGCTGTGGGAGTGTGATATGGCGGCTCTCCTGTTAGATGGGCTGTGGAGTGTCGTATGGCAGCTCTTCTGTTAGATGGGCTGTGAGAGTGTGAGATGGCGGCTCTCCTGTTAGATGGGCTGTGGGAGTGTGAGATGGCGGCTCTCCTGTTATATGGGCTGTGAGAGTGTGAGATGGCGGCTCTCCTGTTAGATGGGCTGTGGGAGTGTCGTATGGCAGCTCTCCTGTTAGATGGGCTGTGGGAGTGTGAGATGGCGGCTCTCCTGTTAGATGGGCTGGGGAGTGTGAGATGGCGGCCCCCCTCTTAGATGGGCTGTGGGAGTGTCGTATGGCATCTCTCCTGTTAGATGGGCTGTGGGAGTGTGAGGTGGCGGCTCTCCTGTTAGATGGGCTGTGGGAGTGTGAGGTGGCAGCTCTCCTGTTAGATGGGCTGTGGGAGTGTGAGGTGGCGGCTCTCCCGTTAGATGGGCTGGGGGAGTGGAGATGGCAGCTCTCCTGTTAGATGGGCTGTGGGAGTGTGATATGGCAGCTCTCCTGTTAGATGGGCTGGGGGAGTGTGAGATGGCGGCTCTCCCGTTAGATGGGCTGTGTGAGTGTGAGATGGCGGCTCTCCTGTTAGATGGGCTGGGGGAGTGTGAGATGGCGGCTCTCCTGCTATATGGGTTGTGGGAGTGTGAGGTGGCGGCTCTCCTGTTAGATGGGCTGTGGGAGTGTGAGGTGGCAGCTCTCCTGTTAGATGGGCTGTGGGAGTGTGAGATGGCAGCTCTCCTGTTAGATGGGCTGGGGGAGTGTGAGATGGCGGCTCTCCTGTTAGATGGCTGGGGAAGTGCCGTATGACAGCTCTCCTGTTAGATGGGCTGTGGGAGTGTGAGGTGGCGGCTCTCCTGTTAGATGGGCTGTGGGAGTGTGAGGTGGCAGCTCTCATGTTATATGGGTTGTGGGAGTGTGATATGGCGGCTCTCCTGTTAGATGGGCTGGGGAGTGTGAGATGGCGACTCTCCTGTTAGATGGGGTGGGAAGTGTCGTATGGCAGCTCTCCTGTTAGATGGGCTGTGGGAGTGTGAGGTGGCGGCTCTCCTGTTAGATGGGCTGGGGAGTGTGAGATGGCAGCTCTCCTGTTAGATGGGTTGTGGGAGTGTGAGATGGCAGCTCTCCTGTTAGATGGGCTGTGGGCTGTGAGGTGGCGGCTCTCTTGTTAGATGGGCTGTGGGAGTGTGAGATGGCAGCTCTCCTGTTATATAGGCTGTTAAAGTGTGAGATGGTGGCTCTCTTGTTAGATGGGCTGTGGAGTGTGATATGGCAGAGCTCTCCTGTTAGATGGGCTGTGGGAGTGTGAGGTGGCGGCTCTCCTGTTAGATGGGCTGAGGAAGTGTCGTATGGCAGCTCTCCTGTTAGATGGGCTGTGGGAGTGTGAGGTGGCAGCTCTCCTGTTAGATGGGCTGTGGGAGTGTGATATGGCAGCTCTCCTGTTAGATGGGCTGTGGGAGTGTGAGATGGCGGCTCTCCTATTAGATGGGCTGGGGAGTGTGAGATGGCGGCTCTCCTGTTAGATGGGCTGTGGAGTGTGAGATGGCGGCTCTCCTGTTAGCTGGGTTGTAGGAGTGTGAGATAGCGGCTCTCCTGTTAGATGGGCTGTGGGAGTGTGATATGGCGGCTCTCCTGTTAGATGGGCTGTGGGAGTGTCGTATGGCAGCTCTCCTGTTAGATGGGCTGTGGGAGTGTGAGGTGGCGGCTCTCCTGTTAGATGGGCTGTGGGAGTGTGAGATGGTGGCTCTCTGTTAGATGGTCTGTGGGAGTGTGAGGTGGCGGCTCTCCTGTTATATGGGCTGTGGGAGTGTGATATGGCGGCTCTCCTGTTAGATGGGCTGGGGAAGTGTCGTATGACAGCTCTCCTGTTAGATGGGCTGTGGGAGTGTGAGATGGTAGCTCTCCTGTTATATGGGCTGTTAAAGTGTGAGATGGTGACTCTCTTGTTAGATGGGCTGTGGGAGTGTGATATGGCAGCTCTCCTGTTAGATGGGCTGTGGGAGTGTGAGGTGGCGGCTCTCCTGTTAGATGGGCTGGGGAAGTGTCGTATGGCAGCTCTCCTGTTAGATGGGCTGTGGGAGTGTGAGGTGGCAGCTCTCCTGTTAGATGGGCTGTGGGAGTGTGATATGGCAGCTCTCCTGTTAGATGGGCTGTGGTAGTGTGAGATGGCGGCTCTCCTGTTAGATGGGCTGTGGGAGTGTGAGATGGCGGCTCTCCTGTTAGATGAGCTGTGGGAGTGTAAGATGGCGGCTCTCCTGTTAGATGGGCTGTGGGAGTGTGATATGGCAGCTCTCCTGTTAGATGGGCTGTGGGAGTGTGAGATGGCGGCTCTCCTGTTAGATGGGCTGTGGGAGTGTGAGATGGCGGCTCTCCTGTTAGATGGGCTGTGTGAGTGTGATATGGCAGCTCTCCTGTTATATGGGCTGTGGGAGTGTCGTATGGCAGCTCTCCTGTTAGATGGGCTGTGGGAGTGTGAGATGGCGGCTCTCCTGCTAGATGGGCTGTGGAGTGTGAGGTGGCGGCTCTCCTGTTAGATGGGCTGTGGGAGTGTGAGATGGCGGCTCTCCTGTTAGATGGGCTGGGGAGTGTGAGATGGCGGCTCTCCTGTTAGATGGGCTGGGGGAGTGTGAGATGGCGGCTCTCCTGTTAGATGGGCTGTGGGAGTGTGATATGGCAGCTCTCCTGTTAGATGGGCTGGGGGAGTGTGAGATGGCGGCTCTCCTGTTAGATGGGCTTTGGGAGTGTCGTATGGCAGCTCTCCTGTTAGATGGGCTGTGGGAGTGTGATATGGCGGCTCTCCTGTTAGATGGGCTGGGGAGTGTGAGGTGGCGGCTCTCCTGTTAGATGGGCTGGGGGAGTGTGAGATGGCAGCTCTCCTGTTAGATGGGCTGGGGGAGTGTCGTATGGCAGCTCTCCTGTTAGATGGGCTGTGGGAGTGTGATATGGTAGCTCTCCTGTTAGATGGGCTGGGGGAGTGTGAGATGGCATCTCTCCTGTTAGATGGGCTGTGGGCTGTGAGGTGGCGGCTCTCCTGTTATATGGGCTGTGGGAGTGTGAGGTGGCGGCTCTCCTGTTAGATGGGCTGTGGGAGTGTGAGATGATGGCTCTCCTGTTAGATGGGCTGTGGGAATGTGAGATGGCGGCTCTCCTGTTAGATTGGCTGTGGGAGTGTGAGATGGCGGCTCTCCTGTTAGATGGGCTGTGGGAGTGTGAGACGGCGGCTCTCCTGTTAGATGGGCTGAGGGAGTGTGAGGTGGCGGCTCTCCTGTTAGGTGGGCTGTGGGAGTGTGAGGTGGCAGCTCTCCTGTTAGATGGGCTGGGGGAGTGTGAGATGGCGGCTCTCCTGTTAGATGGGCTGTGGGAGTGTCGTATGGCAGCTCTCCTGTTAGATGGGCTGTGTGAGTGTGAGATGGCGGCTCTCCTGTTAGATGGGCTGGGGAGTGTGAGGTGGCGGCTCTCCTGTTAGATGGGCTGTGGGAGTGTGAGATGGCGGCTCTCCTGTTAGATGGGCTGGGGGAGTGTGAGATGGCGGCTCTCCTGTTATATGGGATGTGGGAGTGTGAGTTGGCAGCTCTCCTGTTAGATGTGATGTGGGAGTATGAGATGGCGGCTCTCCTGTTAGATGGGCTGTGGGAGTGTAAGATGGCGGCTCTCCTGTTATATGTGATGTGGGAGTGTCGTATGGCAGCTCTCCTGTTAGATGGGCTGTGGGAGTGTCGTATGGCAGCTCTCCTATTAGATGGGTTGTGAGAGTGTGAGATGGCGGCTCTCCTGTTAGATGGGCTGTGAGAGTGTGAGATGGCGGCTCTCCTGTTATATGTGATGTGGGAGTGTGAGAAGGCAGCTCTCCTGTTAGATGGGCTGTGGGAGTGTGAGATGGCGGCTCTCCTGTTAGATGGGCTGTGGGAGTGTAAGATGGCGGGTGTCCTGTTAGATGTGCTGTGGGAGTGTGAGATGGCGGCTCTCCTGTTAGATGGGCTGAGGGAGTGTGAGTTGGCAGCTCTCCTGTTATATGGGCTGGGGGAGTGTAAGATGGCGGCTCTCCTGTTAGATGTGATGTGGGAGTGTGAGATGGCAGCTCTCCTGTTAGATGGGCTGTGGAAGTGTGAGATGGCGGCTCTCCTGTTAGATGGGCTGTGGGAGTGTAAGATGGCGGGTCTCCTGTTAGATGTGCTGTGGGAGTGTGAGATGGCGGCTCTCCTGTTAGATGGGCTGGGGGAGTGTGAGTTGGCAGCTCTCCTGTTAGATGGGCTGTGGGAGTGTGAGGTGGCGGCTCTACTGTTATATGGGCTGGGGGAGTGTGAGATGGCAGCTCTTCTGTTAGATGGGCTGTGGGAGTGTGATATGGCAGCTCTCCTGTTAGATGGGTTGTGGGAGTGTGAGGTGGTGGCTCTCCTGTTAGATGGGCTGGGGAGTGTGAGGTGGAGGCTCTCCTGTTAGATGGGCTGGGGAGTGTGAGATGGCGGCTCTCCTGTTAGATGGGCTGTGGGAGTGTGAGATGGCAGCTCTCCTGTTAGATGGGCTGTGGGAGTGTAAGATGGCGGCTCTCCTGTTAGATGGGCTGGGGGAGTGTGAGATGGCAGCTCTCCTGTTAGATGGGCTGTGGGAGTGTGAGATGGCAGCTCTCCTGTTAGATGGGCTGTGGGAGTGTGAGATGGCAGCTCTCCTGTTAGATGGGCTGGGGAGTGTGAGATGGTGGATCTCCTGTTAGATGGGCTGTGGGAGTGTGAGATGGTGGCTCTCCTGTTAGATGGGCTGTGGGAGTGTGATATGGCGGCTCTCCTGTTAGATGGGCTGTGGGAGTGTGAGATGGCGGCTCTCCTGTTAGATGGGCTGGGAGAGTGTGAGATGGCGGCTCTCCTGTTAGATGGGTTGTGGGAGTGTGAGATGGCGGCTCTCCTGTTAGATGGGCTGTGGGAGTGTGAGATGGCGGCTCTCCTGTTAGATGGGCTGGGGAGTGTGAGGTGGCAGGTCTCCTGTTAGATGTGCTGTGGGAGTGTCAGATGGCGGCTCTACTGTTAGCTGGGCTGTGGGAGTGTGAGATGGCAGCTCTCCTGTTATATGGGATTTGGGAGTGTGAGGTGGCAGCTCTCCTGTTATATGGGCTTTGGGAGTGTGAGGTGGCAGCTCTCCTGTTAGATGTGATGTGGGAGTGTGAGGTGGCAGCTCTCCTGTTATATGGGCTTTGGGAGTGTGAGGTGGCAGCTCTCCTGTTAGATGGGCTGTGGGAGTGTGAGATGGCGGCTCTCCTGTTAGATGTGATGTGGGAGTGTCGTATGGCAACTCTCCTGTTAGATGGGCTGTGGGAGTGTAAGATGGCAGCTCTCCTGTTATATGTGATGTGGGGTGTGAGATGGCGGCTCTCCTGTTAGCTGAGCTGTGGGAGTGTAAGATGGCGGCTCCCCTGTTAGATGGGCTGTGAGAGTGTGAGGTGGCAGCTCTCCTGTTAGATGGGCTGTGGGAGTGTGATATGGTGGCTCTCCTGTTAGATGTGATGTGGGAGTGTGAGGTGGCAGCTCTCCTGTTAGATGGGCTGTGGGAGTGTGAGATGGTGGCTCTCCTGTTAGATGTGATGTGGGAGTGTGAGGTGGCAGCTCTCCTGTTAGATAGGCTGTGGGAGTTTGAGATGGTGGCTCTCCTGTTAGATGTGATGTGGGAGTGTGAGGTGGCAGCTCTCCTGTTAGATGGGCTGTGAGAGTGTCGTATGGCAGCTCTCCTGTTAGATGGCTGTGGGAGTGTGAGGTGGCGGCTCTCCTGTTAGATGGGCTGTGGGAGTGTGAGATGGCAGCTCTCCTGTTAGATGGGCTGTGGGAGTGTCGTATGACAGCTCTCCTGTTAGATGGGCTGGGGGAGTGTGAGATGGCAGCTCTCCTGTTAGATGGGTTGTGGGAGTGTGAGATGGCGGCTCTCCTGTTAGATGGGCTGTGGGAGTGTGATATGGCGGCTCTCCTGTTAGATGGACTGTGGGAGTGTGAGATGGCGGCTCTCCTGTTAGATGGGCTGTGGGAGTGTGAGATGGCGGCTCTCCTGTTAGATGGGCTGTGAGAGTGTGAGATGGCGGCTCTCCTGTTAGATGGGCTGTGGGAGTGTCGTATGGCAGCTCTCCTGTTAGATGGGCTGTGGGAGTGTGAGATGGCGGCTCTCCTGTTAGATGGGCTGGGGAGTGTGAGATGGCGGCTCCCCTCTTAGATGGGCTGTGGGAGTGTCGTATGGCAGCTCTCCTGTTAGATGGGCTGTGGGAGTGTGAGATGGCGGCTCTCCTGTTAGATGGGCTGTGGGAGTGTGAGGTGGCGGCTCTCCTGTTAGATGGGCTGTGGGAGTGTGAGGTGGCAGCTCTCCTGTCAGATGGGCTGTGGGAGTGTGAGGTGGCGGCTCTCCCGTTAGATGGGCTGGGGGAGTGGAGATGGCAGCTCTCCTGTTAGATGGGCTGTGGGAGTGTGATATGGCAGCTCTCCTGTTAGATGGGCTGGGGGAGTGTGAGATGGCGGCTCTCCCGTTAGATGGGCTGTGGGAGTGTGAGATGGCGGCTCTCCTGTTAGATGGGCTGGGGGAGTGTGAGATGGCGGCTCTCCTGTTGTATGGGTTGTGGGAGTGTGAGGTGGCGGCTCTCCTGTTAGATGGGCTGTGGGAGTGTGAGGTGGCAGCTCTCCTGTTAGATGGGCTGTGGGAGTGTGAGATGGCAGCTCTCCTGTTAGATGGGCTGGGGGAGTGTGAGATGGCGGCTCTCCTGTTAGATGGGCTGGGGAAGTGTCGTATGACAGCTCTCCTGTTAGATGGGCTGTGGGAGTGTGAGGTGGCGGCTCTCCTGTTAGATGGGCTGTGGGAGTGTGAGGTAGCAGCTCTCATGTTAGATGGGTTGTGGGAGTATGAGATGGCGGCTCTCCTGTTAGATGGGCTGGGGGAGTGTGAGATGGCGACTCTCCTGTTAGATGGGCTGGGGAAGTGTCGTATGGCAGCTCTCCTGTTAGATGGGCTGTGGGAGTGTGAGGTGGCGGCTCTCCTGTTAGATAGGCTGGGGAGTGTGAGATGGCGGCTCTCCTGTTAGATGGGTTGTGGGAGTGTGAGATGGCAGCTCTCCTGTTAGATGGGCTGTGTGCTGTGAGGTGGCGGCTCTCCTTATAGATGGGCTGTGGGAGTGTGAGATGGCAGCTCTCCTGTTAGATGGGCTGTGGGAGTGTGATATGGCAGCTCTCCTGTTAGATGGGCTGTGGGAGTGTGAGATGGCGGCTCTCCTGTTAGATGGGCTGTGGAGTGTGAGATGGCGGCTCTCCTGTTAGATGGGTTGTGGGAGTGTGAGATGGCGGCTCTCCTGTTAGCTGGGTTGTAGGAGTGTGAGATGGCGGCTCTCCTGTTAGATGGGCTGTGGGAGTGTGATATGGCGGCTCTCCTGTTAGATGGGCTGTGGGAGTGTCGTATGGCAGCTTTCCTGTTAGATGGGCTGTGGGAGTGTGAGGTGGCGGCTCTCCTGTTAGATGGGCTGTGGGAGTGTGATATGGCAGCTCTTCTGTTAGATGGGCTGTGGGAGTGTGAGATGGCGGCTCTCCTGTTAGATGGGCTGGGGAGTGTGAGATGGTGGCTCTCTGTTAGATGGTCTGTGGGAGTGTGAGGTGGCGGCTCTCCTGTTAGATGGGCTGTGGGAGTGTGATATGGCGGCTCTCCTGTTAGATGGGCTGGGGAAGTGTCGTATGGCAGCTCTCCTGTTAGATGGGCTGTGGGAGTGTGAGTTGGCAGCTCTCCTGTTAGATGGGCTGTGGGAGTGTGAGATGGTAGCTCTCCTGTTATATGGGCTGTTAAAGTGTGAGATGGTGGCTCTCTTGTTAGATGGGCTGTGGGAGTGTGATATGGCAGCTCTCCTGTTAGATGGGCTGTGGGAGTGTGAGGTGGCGGCTCTCCTGTTAGATGGGCTGGGGAAGTGTCGTATGGTAGCTCTCCTGTTAGAAGGGCTGTGGGAGTGTGAGGTGGCAGCTCTCCTGTTAGATGGGCTGTGGGAATGTGATATGGCAGCTCTCCTGTTAGATGGGCTGTGGTAGTGTGAGATGGCGGCTCTCCTGTTAGATGGGCTGTGGGAGTGTGAGATGGCGGCTCTCCTGTTAGATGAGCTGTGGGAGTGTGAGATGGCGGCTCTCTTGTTATATGGGCTGTGGGAGTGTGATATGGCAGCTCTCCTGTTAGATGGGCTGTGGGAGTGTGAGATGGCGGCTCTCCTGTTAGATGGGCTGTGGGAGTGTGAGATGGCGGCTCTCCTGTTAGATGGGCTGTGTGAGTGTGATATGGCAGCTCTCCTGTTATATGGGCTGTGGGAGTGTCGTATGACAGCTCTCCTGTTAGATGGGCTGGGGGAGTGTGAGATGGCGGCTCTCCTGTTAGATGGGCTGTGGGAGTGTGATATGGCAGCTCTCCTGTTAGATGGGCTAGGGGAGTGTGAGATGGCGGCTCTCCTGTTAGATGGGCTGTGGGAGTGTCGTATGGCAGTTCTCCTGTTAGATGGGCTGTGGGAGTGTGAGATGGCGGCTCTCCTGTTAGATGGGCTGGGGAGTGTGAGGTGGCGGCTCTCCTGTTAGATGGGCTGGGGGAGTGTGAGATGGCAGCTCTCCTGTTAGATGGGCTGTGGGAGTGTCGTATGGCAGCTCTCCTGTTAGATGGGCTGTGTGAGTGTGATATGGTAGCTCTCCTGTTAGATGGGCTGGGGGAGTGTGAGATGGCAGCTCTCCTGTTAGATGGGCTGTGGGCTGTGAGGTGGCGGCTCTCCTGTTAGATGGGCTGTGGGCGTGTGAGGTGGCGGCTCTCCTGTTAGATGGGCTGTGGGAGTGTGAGATGGCGGCTCTCCTGTTAGATGGGCTGGGGGAGTGTGAGATGGCGGCTCTCCTGTTAGATGGGTTGTGGGAGTGTGAGATGGCGGCTCTCCTGTTAGATGGGCTGTGGGAGTGTGAGATGGCGGCTCTCCTGTTAGATGGGCTGGGGAGTGTGAGGTGGCGGGTCTCCTGTTAGATGTGCTGTGGGAGTGTGAGATGGTGGCTCTCCTGTTAGCTGGGCTGTGGGAGTGTGAGATGACAGCTCTCCTGTTATATGGGATTTGGGAGTGTGAGATGGCAGCTCTCCTGTTATATGGGCTTTGGGAGTGTGAGGTGGCAGCTCTCCTGTTAGATGTGATGTGGGAGTGTGAGATGGCAGCTCTCCTGTTATATGGGCTTTGGGAGTGTGAGGTGGCAGCTCTCCTGTTAGATGGGCTGTGGGAGTGTGATATGGCGGCTCTCCTGTTAGATGTGATGTGGGAGTGTCGTATGGCAGCTCTCCTGTTAGATGGGCTGTGGGAGTGTAAGATGGCAGCTCTCCTGTTATATGTGATGTGGGAGTGTGAGATGGCGGCTCTCCTGTTAGCTGGGCTGTGGGAGTGTAAGATGACGGCTCCCCTGTTAGATGGGCTGTGGGAGTGTGAGGTGGCAGCTCTCCTGTTAGATGGGCTGTGGGAGTGTTATATGGTGGCTCTCCTGTTAGATGTGATGTGGGAGTGTGAGGTGGCAGGTCTCCTGTTAGATGGGCTGTGGGAGTGTGAGATGGTGGCTCTCCTGTTAGATGTGATGTGGGAGTGTGAGGTGGCAGCTCTCCTGTTAGATAGGCTGTGGGAGTGTGAGATGGTGGTTCTCCTGTTATATGTGATTTGGGAGTGTGAGGTGGCAGCTCTCCTGTTAGATGGGCTGTGGGAGTGTGAGATGGTGGCTCTCCTGTTAGATGGGCTGTGAGAGTGTCGTATGGCAGCTCTCCTGTTAGATGGGCTGTGGGAGTGTGAGGTGGCGGCTCTCCTGTTAGATGGGCTGTGGGAGTGTGAGATGGCAGCTCTCCTGTTAGATGGGCTGTGGGAGTGTCGTATGACAGCTCTCCTGTTAGATGGATTGTGGGAGTGTGATATGGCAGCTCTCCTGTTAGATGGGTTGTGGGAGTGTGAGGTGGCGGCTCTCCTGTTAGATGTGATGTGGGAGTGTGAGATGGTAGCTCTCCTGTTAGATGGGCTGTGGGAGTGTGAGGTGGCGGCTCTCCTGTTAGATGGGCTGTGGGAGTGTGAGATGGTGGCTCTCCTGTTAGATGGGATGGGGAGTGTGAGTTGGCGGTTCTCCTGTTAGATGGGCTGGGGAGTGTGAGATGGCGGCGGTGTGACCTATTCACCATCTGCCGTTTGCCGATATAGTGCATTATGGTGATTGGTGATGGTCAATGGGCGATGGTCCGATGATGGTCTGTTGGTCTGATGATGGTATGTTGGTCTGATGATGGTCTGTTGGTTTTGATGGTGGTCTGTTGGTCTGGTGATGGTCTGTTGGTCTGATGATGGTCTGTTGGTCTGATGATGGTATGTTGGTGTGATGATGGTCTGTTGGTCTGATGGTCTGTTCGTCTGATGATGGTCTGTTGCTCTGATGATGGTCTGTTGGTCTGATGATGGTCTGTTGGTGTGATGATAGTCTGATGGTCTGTTAGTCTGATGATGGTCTGTTGGTCTGATGATGGTATGTTGGTCTGATGATGGTCTGTTGGTCTGATGATGGTCTGTTGGTCGGATGATGGTCTGTTGGTCTGATGATGGTATGTTGGTCTGATGATGGTCTGATGGCCTGTTGTTATAATGATGGTATGTTGGTCTGATGATGGTCTGTTGGTCTGATGATGTCTGTTGGTCTGATGATGGTCTGTTGGTCTGATGATGGTCTGTTGGTCTGTTGGTGTGATGATGGTCTGATGGTATGTTGGTCTGATGATGGTCTGTTGGTCTGATGATGTATGTTGGTCTGATGATCATATGTTGGTCTGATGATGGTATGTTGGTCTGATGATGGTCTGTTGGTGTGATGATGGTCTGATGGTATGTTGGTCTGATGATGGTATTTTGGTCTGATGATGGTATTTTGGTCTGATGATGGTATGTTGGTCTGATGATGTCTGTTGGTTTGATGATCATATGTTGGTCTGATGATGGACTGTTGGTCTGATGATGGTATGTTGGTCTGATGATGGTATGTTGGTCTGATGATGGTATGTTGGTCTGATGATGGTATGTTGGTCTGATGATGTCTGTTGGTCTGATGATCATATGTTGGTCTGATGATCATATGCTGGTCTGATGATGGTCTGTTGGTCTGATGATGGTCTGTTAGTCTGATGATGGTCTGTTGGTCTGATGATGGTATGTTGGTCTGATGATGGTCTGTTGGTCTGATGATGGTCTGTTGGTCGGATGATGGTCTGTTGGTCTGATGATGGTATGTTGGTCTGATGATGGTCTGATGGCCTGTTGTTATAATGATGGTATGTTGGTCTGATGATGGTCTGTTGGTCTGATGATGTCTGTTGGTCTGATGATGGTCTGTTGGTCTGATGATGGTCTGTTGGTCTGTTGGTGTGATGATGGTCTGATGGTATGTTGGTCTGATGATGGTCTGTTGGTCTGATGATGTCTGTTGGTCTGATGATCATATGTTGGTCTGATGATGGTATGTTGGTCTGATGATGGTCTGTTGGTGTGATGATGGTCTGATGGTATGTTGGTCTGATGATGGTATTTTGGTCTGATGATGGTATGTTGGTCTGATGATGGACTGTTGGTCTGATGATGGTATGTTGGTCTGATGATGGTATTTTGGTCTGATGATGGTATTTTGGTCTGATGATGGTATGTTGGTCTGATGATGTCTGTTGGTTTGATGATCATATGTTGGTCTGATGATGGACTGTTGGTCTGATGATGGTCTGTTGGTCTGATGATGGTATGTTGGTCTGATGATGGTCTGATGGCCTGTTGTTATAATGATGGTATGTTGGTCTGATGATGGTATGTTGGTCTGATGATGGACTGTTGGTCTGATGATGGTATGTTGGTCTGATGATGGTATTTTGGTCTGATGATGGTATTTTGGTCTGATGATGGTATGTTGGTCTGATGATGTCTGTTGGTTTGATGATCATATGTTGGTCTGATGATGGACTGTTGGTCTGATGATGGTATGTTGGTCTGATGATGTCTGTTGGTTTGATGATCATATGTTGGTCTGATGATGGACTGTTGGTCTGATGATGGTATGTTGGTCTGATGATGGTATGTTGGTCTGATGATGGTCTGTTGGTCTGATGATGGTATGTTGGTCTGATGATGGTATTTTGGTCTGATGATGGTATGTTGGTCTGATGATGGTATGTTGGTCTGATGATGGTATTTTGGTCTGATGATCATATGTTGGTCTGATGATCATATGTTGGTCTGATGATGGTATGTTGGTCTGATGATGGTATGTTGGTCTGATGATGGTATGTTGGTCTGATGATGGTATGTTGGTCTGATGATGGTATGTTGGTCTGATGATGGTATGTTGGTCTGATGATGGTCTGTTGGTCTGATGATGGTATATTGGTCTGATGATGGTATGTTGGTCTGATGATGGTATGTTGGTCTGATGATGGTATGTTGGTCTGATGATGTCTGTTGGTCTGATGATCATATGTTGGTCTGATGATCATATGCTGGTCTGATGATGGTCTGTTGGTCTGATGATGGTCTGTTGGTCTGATGATGGTATGTTGGTCTGATGATGGTATGTTGGTCTGATGATGGTATGTTGGTCTGATGATGGTATGTTGGTCTGATGATGTCTGTTGGTCTGATGATCATATGTTGGTCTGATGATCATATGCTGGTCTGATGATGGTCTGTTGGTCTGATGATGGTCTGATGGTATGTTGGTCTGATGATGGTATTTTGGTCTGATGATCATATGCTGGTCTGATGATGGTCTGTTGGTCTGATGATGGTCTGTTGGTCTGATGATGGTCTGTTGGTCTGATGATGGTATGTTGGTCTGATGATGGTATGTTGGTCTGATGATGTCTGTTGGTCTGATGATCATATGTTGGTCTGATGATCATATGCTGGTCTGATGATGGTCTGTTGGTCTGATGATGGTCTGTTGGTCTGATGATTGTTTTGTTTCGTTTCGCCCGGGTTGGCCCGCAGTGCGCCGGGCACCACTAGCGCCACGGCGGCGGCTACCGCCGAGGATTCATCTTGTTCTTGTTGGGTTAGTGCGCATAGCCTCAGCGGGCTCAGAGCGTCCGTTTGGGTGTCTTCAGAGCGTCACCGTTGTCTTCGTATGGCAGCTTTCCTGCGTATGGTTACTAAGCTTGACAGAGGAAAAAGACTGGCTTCGCTGTGGTTCAGGTAAATTTATGGTGTTATTAGAAGGTTCAATTAGTGTTTTCTAGTATACTTAGGAAAATATGTGAGAGAAAATAATAAGAAAAACAAAAAAAAAGACAGCTCCAAAGATAGTTGCCTGTTTTTTTTCATATTTGAGGCATAGGACAGTTTCGCACATGTACATCAACATGCCTCACAGACACAGTGTTGGTACGTTCAGAATCGCGATCTGGTCTGGTAGTCATTTATCAAGTAGGACATGTCGATCCGGCATATATCGGAGGGGCTGAACCCACTCTCTCGGCACATGTGCGCACAGACATACATTTAGCGCATCATTGCTCCTGACCCGAGGGGTATCCCGGCCTCCTGGTACCCTTCCCGGGCGCGTGTATACGCGTGTCAAAATCAGGTCCTTTGCAGGGAGGTCTGTGTCTTCGTTCTGTTACTGGGAAATACCAACTGCTGAGTATTAGTAGCTCAAGTGGATGACTAAGAATAAGAAACAATTAGTAGGACTAAGCTACTCCTCACATACCCAGAGTTAAATTGACCATACATCCAAATCCAATTATGGCTCACTCACACACCAACTACAACTCATTCATGCAGCACACTTCCATCATTCACTGCCTTACGTAAATAGTAGTCATTCCTGCCCTACCGATCAGACACCATTCATTCTCAGAACAGACAAGCGTTTAACAAATAACAAAAACCATCAATATCAACAAGTCATTTGCAACATTTGAATAGGATGTTACAGAACGCAAGATTATCAAATTACAACAAGAAACATCAGCCATAACACAGCAGATACTAAAAAAATAATACAAATAATAATAATAACAAACAAGACAATCATCACATGTGTTTCAACAGTTGGCAGTCTCGTAGGAACTTGAACACCTCATCGATGATGAGGTCCGGGTAGTCGTTACCGATGATTGATTTCAGCGTAACTGAAATTTGGTGCCTCTGGCATGCGCTCACTATTGGGATTCGTTGATTCGCGAATGCTGGGCACTCTATCAATATATGTTTGACAGAAAGGGGACATAGACAGTGGTTACATTGAGGTCTCGGTTCACGATCCATTATGTAAGAGTGAGTAAATCGGGTATGTCCGAGTCGAAGCCGGCATATCACGATTTATTCACGTCTGCTTTTCCTTTTACAAGTGTCCCAGTTACCACCCATTTCCTTAATCCCCTTTAGATTAGTGGTAGGTCTGTAGTTGGTCCAAAGCTGGTTGAATAAGTCATTCAAAGCACGACGCACACTAGGAAGATATTCCTTATATCCCATTTGGATTTCGAGTGCCTGATCAGAATGTACAGCCGCTTTCGCCTGGGCGTCAGCTATTTCATTGCCTGTAATATTACAGTGCCCTGGGATCCAAAGTATGGTGATGTCGTATCCGTTTTCCGCCAGTTGGTGGGACAGCGTGATAATATCAGTAATAATTGGATGCCCAGAGGTGGTGTCCTTTAGGGCACTCACAACCGACATAGAATCTGTACATACTACACACTTGTAAAACCTATTTGATTTGAGATATTGCAGCGTCTGTAAAATAACCACCGCCTGGGCGGTAAATACAGAGCATAATCATGGCAGTTTAAATCTCTGATGTCTGTTTCCATGGACGAAAGCACATCCGACCCCCTCGGTTATTTTCGATCCATCCGTGAAGATGAATGTAAATTCAGGATGGCACCCTCTAAATTCCTGGAATTCACTTTGGACTCGTATCGGATCAATTGTGTCCTTCCTCTCATCTGTAAGCTTTTTAAGTTTACACCTGCGTAGTTTCCAGGGTGGAGCTGAGTCCTGTTTAACGACAATGGTGTGTGGAAAGTCAAATTGAAGTTCATTACAAAGTTCACTTAGTCTCTCATATACAGGAAACCTTCTCTTCCTATAGTTTCGGTCCACAACATGTAGGGCGGAGTCATTGGTTATCAGTTTCTGGCAGGGGTGATTGTCACGACCTTGTATTTTCATACAATATCTCAGTGTTAAGTCCATGCGTCTCAGTCGAAGTGGGTAGACGTTGGTTTCAATCTGGAGTGGAAGTATTGGGGATGTACGTAATGCGCCCGTGGCTATTCGTAGACATTCATTTTGTATGCAGTCAATTGATTCAACTGCTTTGTTTTGAGGTCCGTCCAGTATTTGGCTCGCATAATCCAGGATGGGCCTTATCATCGTTTTGTAGATCCGTAGGAGCACACTTCGGTCAGCACCACGACCACGACCAGCCAAACATTTCAGAATTGACATCCTTAAGGCCTTAGCTTTAACATATTGGACGTGTTTGTTTAAGTTCAATCTGGAGTCAAGGATGATACCGATAAATTTAACATGGTCCGAGTAGGGCACAGGTTGGTCATATATTTTCCCGTTCTTTCATGTAGCGGCGGAAAATTATGGCGTTGCACTTAGGGGGCGAGAAAATGAACCCCCATTCATCTGCCCATCTGCCAACACGGTTTAATGCATTCTGCATTCCCTCGATCAATGGCAGAATATGCCTCCCTTGTAACCACATGGAACAGTCGTCGGCATATAGGACTCGGGAAATGTGTGAAGGGACATTGGAAAAAATGTCATTGATTGCGATATTGAACAAGATAGGGGATATGAACCCACTTGTACTAAACCATTCTCCTGGTTAAAAATATCAGAGTCCACCACATTTTACCTGGAAAGTCCTTCCGTTCAAATATTCTCTCAAGAAGTTCATCATTCGGCCTCTAAATCCCAGGTCATACATCTTAGTCAGTAGTGTTACGATGGATGTCAAGTTGTAAGCACTTTTCAGGTCGATAAAAATTGGCAACGTATATTTGTTGTAGAAGTAGCCCCTTCTAACTTCAGACTCTATTCGAGTCAGATGATCGGTGGTACTTGTCTTTTTAAAATTAAACATTGATAGTCGGAAATCATATGATTGTGTTCAGTATACCATGCAAGTCTATTCGCAACCATCCTTTCCATAAGTTTGCAGACACAGGAGGTAAGTTGGATCGGTCTGTAGGATTCCGGTTTATTGTCTGGTTTTCCCGGTTTTAAAATAGGTATCACAATGGATTGCTTTCATTCCGCTGGAAAACGTTCAGTACACCATATGTAATTAAACATTTTTTAAATTTCTGATAATTGAGTTTCGATTAAATGTTTAAAAAATGCATAATGTATCATGTCTGGTCCAGCAGAGGTATTTCCACACGAAGTTACAGATCTTTGCAGCTCGTCCATAGTAAATTCGGCATTATATACTTCACTATTATCGGAAGAAAATGTCTGCATCCGGTCGGACATAATGTTCAGACGGGTCCGGAACATAGGTCGATAATTTGTGGAGGATGACAGATCTGAATAGTATTGACCCAGTGCGTTTCCAACTTCGTGCGGATCATCAATGATATTTCCTCCAATGTCCAATACCGGGAGTGTTCGTTGGATCCTTTTCTTCTTGGTAAATTTTCTAATAATATCCCATAACTGACGCACAGGGGTTCTATAATTGAACATATGTAAAAGTTTTCCCACGACTCCTTCTTTGCACGGCGAATCACCTGTCTCGCCTTTGCCTTTGCCTTTTTATATTCCATCAATAACGTCGTCAGGGGTGAGCGTCTAAACCGGTTTAGGGTGATCTTTCTATTTCGTATTGCATTTTTACAGTCTTCAGTCCATCATGGACAGCTATATTTTCTCCCTCCTGTCCTCTGGGGTATACATTCTGTCGGTACTCGTTTAAATTCCTGGGTCATACTTGTACAGTTATCTATCCCCATCTCGTCACGGAAGCGTAGACAGGGGCGTAGCCAGGATTTCGGCCAGGGGGGGCAAACGGGATCAGAGGGGCCCTCGTAGCCAATTGGGGGCCCACACACTGGCGGATCTAGGGTTCGAGTTTGGGGTAAACATTTATATCCCATCAAACCCATTAAACCGCCTGAAATCAGCACAAAATGTACACATTTCCTGATAAGAAAATCTAAGCAACTTTATCTAAGGAAGTTTGTTTTAAATCAGCTATCAATGCATAAGCAAACGAAATCCGCTGAGTTTTCAGAAATGTGTGAGACTTTTTGGGATTCCCCCCCTAAAAAAACTTGGCAGATCCAGGGGAAAAGGGGCCATAGCAGCCGTCAAACCGCCTGAAATCAGCACAAAATGTACACATTTCCTGATAAGAAAATCTAAGCAACTTTATCTGAGGAAAGTTTGTTTTAAATCAGCTATCAATGCATAAGCAAGCAAAATCTGATGAGTTTTCAGAAATGTGAGACTTTGGGATTTCCCCTAAAAAAACTTACGTGCCCCCCCCCCCCACCACCACCACCCATCCCAAACGTCTTCTTCCAAACGTCCAGACCCCAATACATTTTGTCCTAACGTCACAATAACTTCACGCGCATCCACATGAGGGCTTGCGCTGTTATTGTAGCTCGTTGGCTATGCTACCAAATGCTGCCATATGTAGGGAAATAGGAGGTCGGACAGATCATTTTGTAACCAACGCTTAAAAGTCGATAACATTAACTCGGTAGGCCTGAGGCAGGCACGTAGCCAAGGGGGGGAGGCTACCCGCCCCCCCCGCCCTGGAGGCCCGGCGGGCCCTTTTCGGGCGCGCAGTGCGCAGCGCACCGGAAAGGGCCGACGAGACCACGCTCATGGACTACGCGAAGCGTGGTCTTTAAGAGTTTAGAGCATTTCAAAGGTTCTTTAGGGGCACCAGGGCCCTTTCTGAAAGACCAGAGGGCCCTTGGACGTTCAGCAGAGCCCTGTACATGTCAGAAGGGCCCCTGAACAAGCCGAAAGGGCCCCTGCGCGGGTCAAAGGGCCCCTGAACACGTCGAATGAGCACCGAGCCAGCACAGAGGGACCCCTGGGAAGGTCGAAGAGGCCCCTGAGCATGTCGGCAGGGCGACAAAGCAGCCAGTGCAGTCCCTTGCCAGGTCTTAAGGACAGACCAGCACCAGAGGGCCTCTGGGAAGTTAAAAGGGCCCCTGTGCATGTCAGAGGGGCCCCTGGCCAGACCAAAAGGGCCCCTGAACATGCCGAATGGGCTCCTAGTCAGCACGGAGGGGCCCCAGGGCAGGTCGAAGGGCCTTCTGAGCATGTTGACAAGGCGACAAAACAGAAAGCGCAGTCTCTTGCCAGGTTGGAAGGGCCCCTTAGAAGGCTGGAGGGCTCCTGGGCAGACCAGAGGGCCCTTGGGAAGTTCAAAGGGCCCCTGTGGATGTCAAAGGGGCCCCTGACCAGACCGAAAGGGTCCCTGAGCAGGTCAGATGGCCCCTGATTACGTCGAATGGGCCTCTGGCCAGCACAGAAGGACCCCTGGGCAGGTCGGAGAGGCCCCTGAGGATGTCGGCAGGGTGAAAAAGCAGCCAGTGCAGTCCCTGGCCAGCTCGGAAGGGCCCCTGAGCAGGCTGGAGGGCCCCTGGACAGACCAGAGGGCCCCTGGTCAGACCAGAGAGCCCCTGGACAGACCAGAGGGCCCCTGGACAGATCAGAGGGCCCCTGGAAAGTTGAACCTCACAAAATAAAGTGGCCGAAATCCGTTTTTTAAATCCGAAATCCGAAATCCGAGTTTTTCATTATTTTTTTATTTTTTTTTTGGGGGGGGGGGGGGAGGAGGGGGGGGGGGGGGGGGGGGGGTAACGCTCGGAAAGGGGCCCTTTCGAGGCGCCGCCCCCCACACACACACACCCTGGACGAAATCCTGGCTACGTGCCTGGCCTGAGGGGCCCTCGAAATGCTTGAGGGGCCCTCGAAATGCCTGAGGGGGCCCTCGAAATGTCTGAGGGGCCCTCGAAAGGAATTGGAGGCCCTGGGAAGGCCTTGAGGGGCCCTCGAAATAAATACCAGCTCTTAAATGCTGTTATTTATTCGTGTTAGATTTGTTCGTGGACGTTCTTTATGCGACATAAGGCGTTTTGCGGGCACCTGGCACCATCCAAAACAATGGGGCCCTTGCTCGGTCGCCAGAGGGGCCCGCCTGGCCTCCAGGGGGGGGGGGCATGGCCCCTTTGCCCCACCCCCCCCCCCCCTTGGCTACGCCACTGAGCGTAGATGACACCGTTCAATAAATTCAGTCCATTTGGCTTTGTTAATGTTCCAGCCATAGAAAACATCTGCACTATTAGTAACTGCTTGGTTTATAGTACACGAAACGTATATGGGGCAGTGGTCACTGGAGTGCAAGTCTTCATCAGTACACCATTCCATATACTGGCCAATGTCGCTTGTGGTTAAGGTGACGTCGATATGGAACCACAGCCCGGTGTAGTCATCCATCCGCGTAGGGCATCCGTTGTTCAATACGTTCAAAGCGTGCTGTCTGATTAACCGTTCCCATATACCACCTCTATGATCGCAGCAATCTGATCCCCAAATAAGGTGTTTGCTGTTTGCGTCCGCACATATAACAAATGGTTGTGGTAATTGAGAAATCAAGTCTTCCAGGTTCGAGTATAGAAACGTGTCGTTTGGGGGCAAATAAAGCGAACATATACTCACACGCCTTCTGCCAACTCTTATCCTGCAGGCAACAGCTTGCAGGGATGTGTTTAAATCTATTTTAAAATGAGGATAATCATTTTTGACATATACACATGCCCCACCTTTCCGTATGTTCACATTTGAGTAAGCGTTATATAATGTATAATTATATAATCGGAAATCGTACGGATCTGAGGGAAGGAAATGTGTTTCCTGTATACAAATCACATCATTCGATCTTTCGGCAAGGTACGGTTTCACTTCTGACCATTTTGAAATCATTCCGCGGCAGTTCCATTGCATTATTTCAAATGGCATTGTTTTGTAATGTTAGTACGTGACCCTTGTAAAAAAGCTGTACAGGTGCCTCATCCGTGCGTATCCAATCTTTTTCCATGTCGCGGCGTGATGTAGTTTGTAACAAATACCCTGATAAACAAAATAATAATATAAACATAAACATAAAATATTCACATAAAACTAGGAAGCGAAAAACATAACATCTCTAAGTTGGATACTGAGTCACCATGCTTGACCTTGACCGTAGGCCAAGGGTTATTCCTCGAGACGCCCGCACCATTGTCCAGACCACCTGTCTAGACAAGGTGCCTGGGGAAGTGGTCACCAGACTTGACCCCGACCAGGGGGTGTACTCCGCTCCTTCAACATTGGTGGTAAAAAGTGTGACAACCGCGAGCAGCTTCCAGCATCTTGGCCGTGTTTATCGAATCTGCTCATAAGCTATATTTGGCTATCAGCTAGTATTGACCAATCAGTCTTGAGCAAGCTCGACGGTGATTGGTCAGGTCGTGATGACGTGAAGGCGGGGGAGAATCATTTGTTTACATTTCAACGGGTTCGCCATATTGGTCGCTGGCAATGTACGGGCGCGTGTGCGAGTGCATTTTTAAGCATTTCCTTATTTTTATGAAGCGTAAGACAATATTTAAAGGTGTATATGAAAGTCGACATAATAATTGTATCTGTCAACATAGCAGTATTTTCCCAGAATACCTCATAAGCTAAAAATGTACACCCAAATCTGTGCGTTCTTTAGATGAGGACATCTGCGAAAATTGTCGACATAAGAGGCTGTAGGCGTAGGTTAGCTCTATTTTTGTATTTTTCAAGAACGTAAACCCATAGATTGTGTCACCTTATATAAACAGACTAGAAAATCCATACCAATGTGACTGATATCGGTATTACTTGGGTTTTGAGACACCATTATGAGTAGTACCAGTGGCGGCGGATCGTATTTTCGGATGGTGGGCAATAGAGCTGCCACTTTTCAGGCCTGTGACTACCCGCGCCGCGCCGGAAACACTGTTCAACTACCCACCACTACCCACGTGCTCAAATCAGCTGTCAACTACCCACAACTACCCGCAACATAAATTGTATTATTTTGGGATTGAAAAAAAATTAAAGCAAAAACCTTTAAATTATGCAAATTCATGCAATAAACTTGAATGATATTGCTGAAATGAAAGTGCAGTCACTTAAATAAGGTTTAAAACTTTCCTTTTTTGAAAAGTTGCAAATTCTGCTGCTCGCCAACTACCCACTTCAGCCAAATGATTGCTTGTGCTACCCACAACTACCCACGTGGGTAGTAACTACCCACGTCTCGTGGGTAAGCGGGTAGAAAGGTGGCACCTCTAGTGGGCAAAGAAACCCAGAGGGTCCCCTCGGCAAAAGGGCCCCTCCCACGGCCAAAGGCCCCCCTCCAAAAAAAAAACGAAATGGTATCTCCTCGGATTTAGGCCACTATATTTTGCATGGCCTCTAAATGGTCGCAAAAAGAACGTCGGACAGGTCAATGTTGAAGTCTCAGGCCTTCTGAGGGCCCCCTCATGGCCTACCGAGGGTCCCCCTCAGGCCGACTGGGGGCCTTCTGTCGGCCTTAGAAGGCCCATCAGGCTGGCTGGGGACACATCGAGGCCCTGTGTCATTTTTTCGGTCAAAAGGAAAAATCGAACCAACTTCTTGGAGTATGGATTTTCTAGTCTCTTACAAATTTATGGGGGAGGTAAAATCATATGTTTCCCTCCCCCAACTTCTTGAGTGGGCTGGCAGCTGCTTCCCTACCCCCCCCCCTCCTTATCCACCGCCACTGAGTAGTACCTAATGCTGCTGGTCCTGTGCTATGAGTGGCTTGCACTAATGAACACAAATTGCCAAGTGTCTAGTAATGACTATACAATAAATGATAATAATGTGACTTATGAGTTACAGGACATAACAAGATGCCTTTTTGCGTCGTCGGGGGTGCAGCAACGACTGACATGCCAACAAGAGTTGATCAAGATCACGATTCAGATCCTATTACCAAAAGTCTAGGGGGCGCTAGGGAGCCCCCCCCCCCGAGCCCGGGTCGCGCCCATGTCGCGCCCACCAAGCGCACGTAGGGCGCAACTTTTTGTATGTGGCGCCCCCCCCCCCCTGACCGAAATATTGGATCCGCGCCTGTACTATGTCACGAGAAGGAATAGGAATGCCAAACAAATACAATATATTTGATGAGGTTTATGTCTCCATAGGCAATTCATTGCGATACATTCACATTTTCCACGCCGGGTAATGGCATCAAAGATACACTTATCAGGGGCGGATACAGGGGGAGGGGGGCTGCGGGGGGCGGCTGCCCCCTGCGGGCAGATACAGAGGGGGGCGGCGGGGGGCGGCCGCCTCGGGACCCGGGACCCGGCCGGATCGTATGAGACCTGTGGCTCGTATGGGACCCGGCCGGCTCGTATGGGACCTGTGGCTCGTATGGGACCTGTGGCTCGTATGGGACCCGGCAGGCTCGTATGGGACCTGTGGCTCGTATGGGACCTGTGACTCGTATGGGACCCGGCCGGCTCGTATGAGACTTGTGGCTCGAATGGGACCCGGCCGGCTCGTATGGGACCTGTAACTCGTATGGGACCCGGCCGGCTCTTATGGGACCTGTGGCTCGTATGGGACCTGGCCGGCTCGTATGTGACCTGTGGCTCGTATGGGACCCGGCCGGCTCGTATGGGACCTGTGGCTCGTATGGGACATGTGGCTCGTATGGGACCTGTGGCTCGTATGGGACCCGGCCGGCTCGTATGGGAGCTGTGGCTCGTATGGGACCCGGTCGGCTCGTATGGGACCTGTGGCTCGTATAGGACCTGGCCGGCTCGTATGGGACCTGTGGCTCGTATGGGACCCGGCCGGATCGTATGGGACCTATGGCTCGTATGGGACCCGGCCGGCTCGTATGGGACCTGTGGCTCGTATGGGACCTGTGACTCGTATGGGACCCGGTCGGCTCGTATGGTACCCGGCCGGCTCGTATGGGACCTGTTGCTCGTATGTGACCCGGCCGGCTCGTATGGGACCTGGCCGGCTCGTATGGGACCTGTGGCTCGTATGGGACCCGGCCGGCTCGTATGGGACCTGTGGCTCGTTGGGACCCGGCCGGCTCGTATGTGACCCGGCCGGCTCGTATGGGACCCGGCCGGCTCGTATGGGACCTGTGACCACACTGTTCAGAGGAGTCGGCTATCGGCAGGCAAGAAATCCATGATCGTCAGCGCTGGCGGGGACGGTGGCCGGGTGGCGTGTGGTTAGTTATAGTTATCTTGGCGTGTGCGGCCCGACCGACGCGCAAACGGATCGCTGGTATACACCACCACTTCCCAATACCAGGCCCCGGGGCCCGATCGTAACGGCGCGCGACCCGGGAATGCTAAGTCGTTCGCAAATGTCGCTTCCGGAGTCCTTCAGCGAAGCCGAACGATGACTGCAGAAACGAGTGGTGAGGACATCTATCAGGAAACCTGGTGTATGGTGATACTTGGCCAAATGTATCATAGTTTAGGGATAGATCAGGCATTTGTCTGAAACGTATCAATATCAACCTTATCAATTGTTAAAACTAACATTGCCAAACAAAACTATTAGTTCAAGGGAGATATTCACCTTTTGATTTATTTATTTGCATTTTTATGTGACACATGTATAGTATCGAATTCATCGTGCCTCACTTTCAAAGTAAAATAACAACTTTTTATCTTTCAAAAAATACTCCTTCTCATCAAGTAATCGGGGGTCAAAATGCCAGCAAAAATTATTACTAAGTCATTCCTGTGAAAATTTACTAAGCGATCATGTCCTTAGAAATACTGATCCTCAAAACCACTTCAGATGTATTATTCACTTAATCATCATATTCATCACCTCAGTATGTATGTACTGAGTTTTACTTGTTTTAATTAGCAGTTGCGTTTCAGCTCTTCATTGCCAATAATAATAGATTACATTAACAAACAAAAAATCCGACGAAAAAAAAATCCAGACGATAGATTCAACACTGAACCAAAAATGCACCTGGGTCTTCAAGAATGGCATATAATCAAACGATCCAGAAGGAATTTGACTGATATGCGTATCCTCAGAATAGGAAACATTTGAATATTTCCCCATTGACTTATAATGGGGAGGTCACGAAATTGACCCGACCTTACGTCACCGATATTAAAAATCCGAGATAAACGAATTGTAGGTGCCATTGCCATTATTAAATCCTGTAAGTACGAAATCGATCGGCCAAAAACTGTGGCTGTGGTACGACCGCACATTTTTTTTTGGTGGGGTCACGTGACCTCGCCTGGTAACCTGACCTGAGATGACCCATTGTCAAGAATTTTACAATATGTGAGCAATTGATGCCTTAACAGCTGTGTCATAAACGGCGGCGCTACGCGCCACCGTTTTTTCGCTATCCTCGAAAAACCTTAGGGGGCGTCTAAACGCCCCCCCCCCCCCGGCACGGCGCGGGAAATCCGGACAACAAATTCCCCGGGGCCGGGGCCGGGCTACTAGTGCATTTTCAATGTAGGTCCACTGTCAGGACAGTGGATTTCACCGTCTTGGGACCCCAACCCTCTAACTCGAAAACTAAAAGGGCTAGAAAGACGCGGAAAAACGTTCAAAAGCTCTCAACAAGCACATTCGAAGGTACTCCAGATATCACAGGAACTAGCTAGGAACACAAAAAAGCAACGTAAAGTTCTTGCAAAATGCAATCGATAAGGTGTCCTCGAATTTGAGCTCAGGTCAATAGTGGCTCCAATAGGTCAATAGTAGGCTCCAGAGCTCATCAAATGTCAAAAATGTCATTTAAAAAAGTTCTTCGCGATTGTCTTTTTACCTAATAACGACAAGGCAATAATGTTGACGCCACCGTGCTTGTCTCGTCAAGACGCTTCGACTCATATTAGTGTTGACCAGGTCAGATCAACTTACAAATGTGACCTCAGGTCAAGGTCAAGTGGTGGTGACCCAAATAGGTCATATTGCATATATCATATTGTGAGCCAAATAGGTCGTACTGCGACGAGATAAACACATTGGTGTCGGTTTCACTTCTCTATCGTCAATATGTCGAGAGTTATTGACATAAAACTGTTGGTGACCTCGGATGATCTCGGCTGACCCTGTAGGAGTCACTGAACAAAAATGGCACCTAGGTCATCAATAATGTCCTACAATAACATGATCCAGAAGTAATTAGACTGCTATCTTGCGTCTCCTTAGAATATAAAGCATTTGAATATTTCCCCTTAGACTTATAATGGGGAGGTCACGAAATTAAACCGACCTTAGGTCGCTGATATTACAAATCAAAGATAAACGAATTGTAGATATATGTGACCTTATGAAATCCTGTAAGTGTAAAACCGTCATCCCAAAACTGTGACTGTGGTATACGACCACAAGTTGTTTGGGAGGTGGGGTCACGTGACCTGGTCTTGTGACCTGACTGACCTAAGATGACCCGATTTTTTTTTATTAACGTAATGTGGACAATTGATGCACAAACAGCTGTGCCAAAAATGGCGGCGCTACACGTCGCCGTTTTCCCGCTATCCGCGAAAAACCTGAGGGGGTGTCTCCCCCCGGCACAGCGCTGGTTAAAATATAGGGATGATGTGAGCATGCAGCCAGGTGTTAGGGTATTCATGTGAAGGAAAAAAAATGACCCCAGCTGTGCTGGGGTTATTTGTGTATATGCCACTTTTGGTCAGGGCCACTCAAAGCACTTTTACCACCCCTGATGGTGACGAACAGTATGATCTATCACATCCATCATAGTTTTGTTATCAATTATCAACCCTTCTTTGCTGGTAAAATAGTTGTCTTCAAACTTATGCATACGTTATGCATAAGCAAAAGTTCAAACTGATGCATAAGTTTGAAGACAACTATTTTCCCCAGTAAAGAAAGGTGATACGTTTCGAATAATGATACGTTTCAGACTAATGCCTCATCTACGAGACTCATGCCTTATCTCGTATCCCTAAACTATGATACATTTGGCCAAGTATCACCATACACCAGGTTTCCTGATAGATGTCCTCACCACTCGTCTCTGCAGTCATCGTTCGGTTTCGCTGAAGGACTCCAAGCGACCTTTGCGAACGGCGGGACGTAGACGAACGAGAAATCTACTCTGATAAGAGTAGCTGATAAAGTCATGTCATGGCATGACTTATCAGCTACACTTATCAGAGTAGGAGATCTCGCTCGTCTATGTTCCGCCTAATTACAAGCAGATCAATAAATTCTAGCCAATATAGCGAGCATGACAAGAGCACGCATCTCATTGGTCAGGGACACAGGGGCCATTACAATTCCTACCGGCCTAACTATCCTGGTACTGGTGTCAAGTCATTAGTAAAGTAGATTTATGTGTTATAAATTATGAACAGAGCACGCCCACAAAGACGAAACAGAACTAAGAGTCGCTCCTGCGTTCATCCCTGGATCAAACGCTCTTTGGTCGTCGGCCGTCTACACAGTCTTAGCGAAGGTAAGGAGTGGTATCAGGGAAGTATACATACCAACTTACCAAACCAAATATCTTATCATCAAAATCGTGCAATGCTAGGTGGTGTGGGAACTGGGAACCCGCGTCAGATTAGTGAATGACATAGTGGAATACAAATGTATCGGCATTGCAATGCAAATGATTTCGGTAGTATTGGTATCCGATTAAACAGTCTTTGATCGTGCGAGCTTCCAATACTCCTATGTGGGCCCCTGCATGCACTCTATAGGTACTCGTCAGGCACGGAGCAACCAGCTGAATGGTTATCGGAAAAAACAATGCTGGCAAATGAATGCATTTGTTTTCGA
Organism: Chirona hameri; assembly: GCA_036785665.1. Lineage (NCBI taxonomy): Eukaryota > Metazoa > Arthropoda > Thecostraca > Balanomorpha > Balanidae > Chirona > Chirona hameri. The sequence continues at coordinate 28,044 of JAXIVJ010008225.1, forward strand.
ATACTATTTTAATTAAACAAACAATGCAATAATGTCGTTCCCTGCCATTTGGTCGCATAATGACGAATGAATATTACATGACGTCTAAGTGGCAGCGATAGACGCTACCGGTGTCTGATGCGGCCGATCTGTGGCTGACCTGACCTGACCTGGCCTGATGGCTGACACCGGTGTCTGATGCGGCCGACCTGTGGCTGACCTGACCTGACCTGACCTGACGGCTGACATCGGTTGCCAAAGGCGTAGCCAAAGGGAGGGACCAAGGGGCCACGCCCCCTCCCCCCCCCCCCCCTGGAGGACAGGCGGACCCCTCTAGCGACTAAGCGAGGGCCCCCCGGGGCCGAAGGCACCAGTGTTTTGGATGGTGCCAGGCGCCCGCAAAACGCCTTACGTCGCAAAACAAGAACGCCAACGAACCTAAAAAAATCGTAACACGAATAAATATAATCAATTGCTTGTCTGTTAAAGGCGTATATATCTAAATCCGTAGAAAAGGGCCACAGCCAGTGTGGATAGGGCCCTCTACCAGCTTTTACAGGACCCTGCCGATCTGCAGAGGGCCCCCTGCCGGCATTAAGAGGGCCCCTGCCGGTTGTAGAGGGCCCTCTGCCGGCCTTTATAGGGCCCTGCCGATCTGTAGAGGGTCCCTGCCGATCTGGAGAGGGCCCTCTGCCGGCCTTTGGAGGGCCCTGCCGATCTGTAGATCGCCCTGCCAATCTGTAGAGGGCCTCTGCCGGCATTTAGAGGGCCCTGCCGACCTGTAGAGGACCCTCTTCCCGGCTTTAGGGTCCCTATCGATCTGCAGTGTCCCCGCCAATCTGTAGAGGGCCCTCTGTTTGCCGTTAGAGGGCCCTGCCGATCTGTGGAGGGCCCTCTGCCGGTCTTTATAGGGCCCTTCCAGCACGTAGAGGGCCCTGCCGACCTGTAGAGGGCCCTCTTCCAGCCTTTGGGGGCCCTGTCGATCTGCAGAGTGCCCCAGCCAATCTATAAAGGGCCCTCTGTCGGCCTTTAGATGGCCCTGTCGGCCTTTAGAGGGCCCTGTCGGCCTTTATAGTGCCCTGCCGATCTGTAGATCGCCCTGCCAATCTGCAGAGGGCCTCTGCCGGCTTTTAGAGGGCCCTGTCGACTTGTGGAGGCCCTATTCCAGCCTTTAGGGGCCCTGTCGATATGCAGAGTGCCCCTGCCAGTCTATAGAGGGCCCTCTGCCGGCCTTTATTTGGCCCTGTCGGCCTTTTGAGGGTCCTTCCGGTCTTTAGAGTGCCCTGTCGGCCTTTAGAGGGCCCTGTCGGCCTTTAGAGGACCCTGCCGATCTGTAGATCGCCCTGCCAATCTACAGAGGGCCTCTGCCGGCATTTAGAGGGCCCTGGCGACCTGTAGAGGGCCCTCTTCCATTATTTAGCAGCCCTGTCGATTTGCAGTGTCCCAGCCAATCTGTAGAGGGCCCTCTGCCGACTTTTATAGGGCCCCGTCGATCTGTAGAGGACCCTCTGCCGGCCTTTAGAGGGCCCTGCGGATCTCCAGATGGCCATCTGCCGGCCTTTAGGGCCCCTGCCGAACTTTAGAGGGCCCTCTGTTGGCCTTTAGAGAATCTTATGGTGGTAGAGGTGGTCTGCCGGTCGAGCGCCGGTGAGGCTCTCGAAGGAAGACCAGACAAAGATCTCATTGTTTTTCAGTGTATGCTAGTAACGTCTGAGAGGAGTTCAAGGCTCTGCCAATGTACGAGTATTAACCCTCGTCCGGGTAGGGGGAGGGGGTGGGGGTGGATGCCACCCCTCGGTTTTTCTGAATTAACTCGCGTAGTTTTCAACCGATTGCGATGCAATTTTCAGTACCCTACTTTTGAAAATGTTCCACATACACTGACAATTTTGAATTTCAAACCCACATGACCCGTGACCTATGACCTGTTTCTCAAGGTCATGTCAGGCGCAACTGGCGTCCCGCAGTATCGATGCTTGTAACTTGTGCAGTTTCCGAGTATTTGTTGTTCAGGAGCATATGCACAGGTGTTTCCAGGTGACAGTTGTGATTTCCACTGAGATTGTGACCTCGATTGACCTTTTCAGAGGTCAACTGAGGTCATTGACCTCCGATGACCTCAGATAACTTTTTTTGGGCTTCTGGCGGGTTCTAGGACATTTTGTGACGCTGATTTCAAATGTGGGATCAATTTTACATAATTATATGTTCCACTGGGGTCATGCGCTTCCACAGGTCAACCGAGGTCTCTGCATTTTCTCTGCAACCGAGGTCTCAGTAGCGGCGGGTCTCCAGCTCTCTCAGTAGCGGCGGGTCCCCAGCTCTCTCAGTAGCGGCGGGTCCCCAGCTCTCTCAGTAGCGGCGGGTCTCCAGCTCTCTCAGTAGCGGCGGGAACCCAACTCTCTCAGTAGCGGCGGGAACCCAGCTCTCTCAGTAGCGGCGGGAACCCAGCTCTCTCAGTAGCGGCGGGTCTCCAGCTCTCTCAGTAGCGGCGGGTCTCCAGCTCTCTCAGTAGCGGCGGGTCTCCAGCTCTCTCAGTAGCGGCGGGTCTCCAGCTCTCTCAGCAGCAGCGGGTCCTCAGCTCTCTCAGTAGCAGCGGGTCTCCAGCTCTCCCAGTAGCGGCGGGTCTCCAGCTCTCTCAGTAGCGGCGGGTCTCCAGCTCTCTCAGTAGAGGCGGGTCTCCAGCTCTCTCAGTAGCGGCGGGTCTCCAGCTCTCTCAGTAGCGGCGGGAACCCAGCTCTCTCAGTAGCGGCGGGAACCCAGCTCTCTCAGTAGCGGCGGGTCTCCAGCTCTCTCACTAGCGGCGGGAACCCAGCTCTCTCAGTAGCGGCGGGTCTCCAGCTCTCTCAGAAGCGGCGGGAACCAAGCTCTCTCAGTAGCGGCGGGTCCCCAGCTCTCTCAGTAGCGGCGGGTCTCCAGCTCTCTCAGTAGCGACGGGAACCCAGCTCTCTCAGTAGCGGCGGGAACCCAGCTCTCTCAGTAGCGGCGGGTCTCCAGCTCTCTCAGTAGCGGCGGGAACCCAGCTCTCTCAGTAGCGGCGGGTATCCAGCTCTCTCAGTAGCGGCTGGTCCCCAGCTCTCTCAGTAGCGGCGGGTCTCCAGCTCTCTCAGTAGCGGCGGGTCTCCAGCTCTCTCAGTAGCGGCGGGAACCCAGCTCTCTCAGTAGCGGCGGGTCTCCAGCTCTCTCAGTAGCGGCGGGAACCCAGCTCTCTCAGTAGCGGCGGGAAATCAGCTCTCTCAGTAGCGGCGGGAACCCAGCTCTCTCAGTAGCGGCGGGAACCCAGCTCTCTCAGTAGCGGCGGGTCTCCAGCTCTCTCAGTAGCGGCGGGTCTCCAGCTCTCTCAGTAGCGGCGGGAACCCAGCTCTCTCAGTAGCGGCGGGAACCCAGCTCTCTCAGTAGCGGCGGGTCTCCAGCTCTCTCAGTAGCGGCGGGAACCCAGCTCTCTCAGTAGCGGCGGGGACCCAGCTGTCTCAGTAGCGGCGGTAACCCAGCTCTCTCAGTAGCGGCGGGGACCCAGCTCTCTCAGTAGCGGCGGGAACCCAGCTCTCTCAGTAGCGGCGGGTCTCCAGCTCTCTCAGTAGCAGCGGGAACCCAGCTCTCTCAGTAGCGGCGGGAACCCAGCTCTCTAAGTAGCGGCGGGTCTCCAGCTCTCTCAGTAGCGGCGGAAACCCAGCTCTCTCAGTAGCGGCGGGAACCCAGCTCTCTCAGTAGCGGCGGGTCTCCAGCTCTCTCAGTAGCGGCGAGAACCCAGCTCTCTCAGTAGCGGCGGGAACCCAGCTCTCTCAGTAGCGGTGGGTCTCCAGCTCTCTCAGTAGCGGCGGGAACCCAGCTCTCTCAGTAGCGGCGGGTCCCCAGCTCTCTCAGTGGCGGCGGGTCTCCAGCTCTCTCAGTAGCGGCGGGTCCCCAGCTCTCTCAGTAGCGGCGGGAACCCAGCTCTCTCAGTAGCGGCGGGTCTCCAGCTCTCTCAGTAGCGGCGGGAACTCAGCTCTCTCAGTAGCGGCGGGAACCCAGCTCTCTCAGTAGCGGCGGGAACCCAGCTCTCTCAGTAGCGGCGGGTCTCCAGCTCTCTCAGTAGCGGCGGGAACCCAGCTCTCTCAGTAGCGGCGGGTCTCCAGCTCTCTCAGTAGCGGCGGGAACTCAGCTCTCTCAGTAGCGGCGGGAACCCAGCTCTCTCAGTAGTAGCTCTGTGCGCTGTGCCGGTGCCCCTCCTCGGCCCTATGGTGGCGGCTGTGGTGCGCTGCAGTACCCCCGCGCTCTGGGCCGGCTGCTGGTCGATGGGTTAATTAGCGGAGTTATGGCCTGAGCGGTGTGCGGTGGACGGTGAGGGGAAGAGAAGGGGGGGGGGGGGGGGGTCAGCACTGCTGTCAGGGACATCCCTCGACTACACGGGACCCAGGTGCATGCAGACGACACGACCGGAGAACGGGACCAAATGACCATTACGTGCCTATAGCAGGCTGGGCAGCGGACCGGACCATGGCGCGGGGAGGCTGGTCAGGGGAGGGAGGGAAGGCAGGCGGGAGCTGGACTTGTCAGGGGAGGCAGGCTGGAGCTGGACTTGTCAGGGGAAGCAGGCTGGAGCTGGGCTGGAGCTGGACTTGTCAGGGGAGGCAGGCTGGAGCTGGGCTGGAGCTGGACTTGTCAGGGGAAGCAGGCTGGAGCTGGACTTGTCAGTGGAGGCAGGCTGGAGCTGGGCTGGAGCTGGGCTGGTCAGGGGAGGCAGACTGGAGCTGGGCTGGTCAGGGGAGACACACGGCTCCCTCTGCGGGACACTCCCCCACCCCCTCACCTCCCCTCCCCCTCTGCGGGACACCTCCCCCACCCCCTCACTTCCCCTCCCCCTCTGCGGGACACCTCCCCACCCCACTCACTTCCCCTCCCCCTCTGCGGGACATCTCCCCACCCCCGTCCTCCGCAGTGGGACAGCCCATTGGAGATCAGATACCGGCCTGGGTGCTCTAATCAGCTGCATGTCTGCCGCTGATACGATCCGCTGGGGGCAGTTAGCACTCACCGGTAGTAAGCCCCGACCCCACCCCACCCTCCCCTCACATACACACGTCCACGGTGCTCTGGTCCGAGTAGGGGACCACAGACAACTGACCACCTCCAGGCCGGTGAGACGTCGGTCTGTGAATATCGGCTGCTGCGGCTCCATGTCACGTGACACGATTCAATAGTGACGTCACGGAAACCACCTGCTCGCTGGAAAATGCTTATTACCCACGGCTTCTGTAATCTCCTTGTTAGACGAGCTGCTAGAAACAGAACGAGCTAGTTCAAAATGTTGAATATTCCGGTGACATTTGGTAAGGACGGTTCCGTAATATATCAAAAGACAAAAAACAAAATACAAAATCATAGGCGTATTCAGGGAATGTAAAATGGGGGATTTTCTGAAGAAAACAAAATGTGCTGTTCGTGATTGTTTGGGACGACATGAACGTCACATGTGGGCATTATATGCTGTAATTTATTAAATTTGATATATTGCGCATAGGCAGATCCAGGAAAGAAAACATGGGGACACCATGCGCGTAACGCTTTTATCATCCTACTAATTTGAAGTTGGACCTAATTTAAGGGAGGGTATTGCCTCCCATTTTGTTTATCCTGAGTGCGCCTCTGCCACAAAAATATGTACAATCCCAGTATCTATGATGCATATTGTATTGAAATTGTTTGTGACGCATTTATTGCACTGCAAACCACGAATGAAGTATGCGCCGCAAAACCGCATTCGTAACACCCTCCCCAAAACAGGAGCCTGAAACCGCCTCTGCTGCACCGATTTTGTCAAAATTTTAACACAACACGCGCCATTCAATTTGGGGAAAATTCACAAAGTTTCAGGACGCTAGCCTTAACGGTTTAGAAGCGGCAAGTGAAAAACCACCGGGAGGGGCAGAATCTGCACCCGCAGGGAATAGGGTTCCAGGTCTTCAGCTTAAACAAATATTCCAAGTTGGTATTTCCAATTGGTGGAATGGGTCCAATTGGTGCTGATTCCAAATTGGTGTCGCTGGTTCCAAAGTTGATGTCAGTTTGCTAACTCCAGGTCCTAAAGTTGGTATGGCCCATGCTATACCTGTCAATTGTCATACTGCATTTTCCATCCTTGTAACGTGCTTTTTCATCCGTTTTGTTTGGACCTTTCAACGCTTGAGAGGGGGCCCTTTCAGCGTGCAGGAAGGGGGCCCTTTCGAGGCGCCGCATCCCCCTGAACGAAATCCTGGCTACGTGCCTGTGTCATGCCATTTTTGGTGGAAAAACAGTAATTGTTTGACAAATCGTAAAAAATAGAGTTTCAAAGCAAATTGCAAATAAAAAACGTCACAGGAAAGGAAATGACATTCTCTTCTAAATTGCTATCTCGGATTTGTGCTGTTTTGGTTTTTGACCTCAATTTTTTCTTCTCGGAAAAATGTCCACAAATCAATTTTTTTGTGAATTCGAAAAGTGAATTTCTTAAGCTCGAAAACCAAAATAAGGTGACTGGCCCAAATCCACGGAGGAAAAAATGGGGTAGCTTTTTACCACAAAAAGATGCCCCCAAAAAGGGGTACCTCCCCCCCAGTGGTTGTCCCTTAAAATAGGCCCTGGCCGTCTCTGTCTGTCACGCTGAGGCAGCGTCTCTGTCATGCTATGTCGCCTATCCGGCGTATGGCAGTGGCAGTCTGGTGTCGCATATCGGGCGTATGGCAGTGGCAGTCTGGTGTCGCCTATCGGGCGTATGGCAGTGGCAGTCTGGTGTCGCCTATCGGGCGTATGGCAGTGGCAGCCTGGTGTCGCCTATCGGGCGTATGGCAGTGGCAGCCTGGTGTCGCCTAGCCGGCGTATGGCAGTGGCAGTCTGGTGTCGCCTATCGGGCTTATGGCAGTGTCAGTCTGGTGTCGCATATCCGGCGTATGGCAGTGGCAATCTGGTGTCGCCTATCGGGCGTATGGCAGTGACAGTCTGGTGTCGCCTAGCCGGCGTATGGCAGTAGCAATCTGGTGTCGCCTATCAAGCAATTGGCAGTGGCAGTCTGGTGTCGCCTATCGGGCGTATGGCAGTGGCAGTCTGGTGTCGCCTAGCCGGCGTATGGCAGTAGCAATCTGGTGTCGCCTATCAAGCATATGGCAGTGGCAGTCTGGTGTCGCCTATCGGGCGTATGGCAGTGGCAGTCTGGTGTCGCCTATCGGGCGTATGGCAGTGGCAGTCTGATGTCGCATATCGGGCGTATGGCAGTAGCAATCTGGTGTCGCCTATCGGGCGTATGGCAGTGGCAATCTGGTGTCGCCTATCGGGCGTATGGCAGTGGCAATCTGGTGTCGCCTATCGGGCGTATGACAGTGGCAGTCCGGTGTCGCCTATCGGGCGTATGGCAGTGGCAATCTGGTGTCGCCTATCGGGCGTATGGCAGTGGCAATCTGGTGTCGCCTATCCGTCGTATGGCAGTGGCAATCTGGTGTCGCCTATCAATCATATGGCAGTGGCAGTCTGGTGTCGCCTATCGGGCGTATGGCAGTGTCAGTCTGATGTCGCCTATCGGGCAATATGGCAGTGGCAATCTGGTGTCGCCTATCGGGCGTATGGCAGTGGCAGTCTGATGTCGCCTATCAAGTATATGGCAGTGGCAATCTGGTGTCGCCTATCAAGCATATGGCAGTGGCAGTCTGGTGTCGCCTATCAGGCGTATGGCAGTGTCATGCTATGTCGCCTATCGGGCGTATGGCAGTGGCAGTCTGGTGTCGCATATCGGGCGTATGGCAGTGTCAGTCTGGTGTCGCCTAGCCGGCGTATGGCAGTGGCAGTCTGGTGTCGCCTATCGGGCGTATGACAGTGGCAGCCTGGTGTCGCCTAGCCGGCGTATGGCAGTGGCAGTCTGGTGTCGCCTATCGGGCGTATGGCAGTGTCAGTCTGGTGTCGCATATCCGGCGTATGGCAGTGGCAATCTGGTGTCGCCTATCGGGCGTATGGCAGTGGCAGTCTGGTGTCGCCTATCGGGCGTATGGCAGTGGCAGTCTGATGTCGCCTATCAAGCGTATGGCAGTGGCAGTCTGGTGTCGCCTATCTAGCGTATGGCAGTGGCAGTCTGGTGTCGCCTATCCGTCGTATGACTATGGCAGTCTGGTGTCGTCTGCCCGGCGTGTGGCAGTCTGGGTGTCGTCTGCCCGGTGTATGTCAGTCTGGTGTCTCTGCCCGGCGTGTGTCAGTCTGGGTGTCGTCTGCCCGGCGTGTGGCAGTCTGGTGTCGTCTGCCCGGCGTATGGCAGTCTGGGTGTCGTCTGCCCGGCGTGTGGCAGTCTGGGTGTCGTCTGCCCGGTGTATGTCAGTCTGGTGTCTCTGCCCGGCGTATGGCAGTCTGGGTGTCGTCTGCCCGGCGTATGTCAGTCTGGGTGTCGTCTGCCCGGCGTGTGTCAGTCTGGTGTCTCTGCCCGGCGTGTGTCAGTCTGGGTGTCGTCTGCCCGGTGTATGTCAGTCTGGTGTCTCTGCCCGGCGTGTGTCAGTCTGGGTGTCGTCTGCCCGGCGTATGGCAGGTGTCGTCTGCCCGGCGTATGGCAGGTGTCGTCTGCCCGGCGTATGGCAGTCTGGTGTCTCTGCCCGGTGTATGTCAGTCTGGTGTCGTCTGCCCGGTGTACTGCTGACGCCTCTCTTACTGCGGCTGTTTCCCAGTGTCAGAGTCGCAGCTGACGGCACTAATTTCCGGGTCGTTTTTGCCACTTATGTTTCCCGGGCGGTTGTAATATGTGTGAGTGTGACTCTTGCGGCGGTCTGACTGAGAATTATACCACTCAGAGGAGGGTGCCGCCTGCTGACATGCTTAACGACCTCCCGCCAAGTCACAGCTGCTGCGCGACAGACAGATACACGGCACAGCAGCGGCCGGCACCAGCACCAGCTCATCACATCAGCACCAGCACCAGTTCCTACTCACCGCAGCAGCACCAGCACCAGCTCATCACAGCAGCACCAGCACCAGCTCATCACAGCAGCACCAGCTCATCAGCTCACCACAGCAGCACCAGCACCAGCACCAGCTAGTGGCGTCGCCACGGTTTCATGACATGATGACATGACATCGAACCTTTCGAGCGGGGGAGGGGGGTAGGACGTGATCTTTTGCAGGGATATCAATACAGTGTTTAACCCTATTTGTAGCAGGGGGGGGGGGGGGGGGGGGCGGATTCCGCCCCCCCCCCCCTTCATGTTTTTCGCAGATATCTCCCGAACGGCTGGGACCAGACCCATGACATTTTGGGACTTTTCCTAGAATTGAATTTCGCATGTGGATTCAAAATTTTGCGTTCTTAACCTGAACAGAAGCGGTTCCAGGGCACGTTTTTGGGAAGGTTCTGCGGCGACATTTGGCGATAATACTGAAATGCGATCTTCACGTTTTCTTCCTAACTGTCTCAAGTATGAAGGAGTTACATCAGTTTACGGTGATTGAAACAAGTGAAAATTAGTTTATGTTAATGAAATATCATACAAATTGCATGACAGAGGCGGTTTCATGGGCTTCTAGGGGGGGGGGGGGGGGGTCCAGGAAGTATTCAATGCTTGGCGGGAAACCAATAGAGCAATGTAAGGGGCATTTATAGCTATCAAGATGTAAAGGATAGCTTCTCCTTCCATTATTTGCATAATTTATTACATATAGAGTTGCAGAGGCATGTTCAGGCACATGAAAAGGGGGTGACTGGCATAGTGATGCCAATATGCTAGCGATTACGGGGCAATAGATGGTTAGTTTATAATGATATATGCACATATGAGGCCAGGAGAGGAAATTAAGTCGTTTTTTTGCAGAGGCGCGCTCAGGAATTGAAGAAAGGGGGTCATATTATTGCAAGGAAACTAAGATGCATGGGCCTACAATGACATAACATACTGCAGTTTTTGGATGAAACATGTACCACAGTGTACTCTAAGAACGATTATAAGATAATAGGCGAGTCCAGGTAAGCAATGTGAATTGAAGTTGTAGGTGAAATAGTCACTGTTGACAAGTTAGTATCATAATAGCGGATACTATACCTATCAAAAGGTCTTGCGTCGCCCCAGTTTGGATCCTGGATACGCCTATGATGAAGTACAACATGCAAAAAGGAACTATCTACGATCAGTACCTTATTTATAGTGCTGGTAGCAACTTGCCTGCGGTTACTACTTTTTTTCATATTTGACCTCCCTTTTTCACTGACCTGGTACCGCCTATGGCCAAAAAATATGTTTAATAACTGTTTTGTCTAATGTCACAATAACACACCATTTCATTTATAAAAAAACATAAAAAAGTTTTATTACGCATTTACTTCATCCCCATATTGAGTGACCTGCACACGCCTATGATTTTTTATTTTGCAAAAGTCACCGCCAAACATTAATTTCCAATTCATTCTCTATCAATCCCCATTGGTTGCGTTAAAATCGGTTGATAAACATGACAGTTGTGTTGGATCACAAATACCTCTAAAATTTGTAGTTTTTGCCCCCTGTTGCACCCTATCAAAAATTTCGGATTTTTTAATTTTTTAATGTAGATCGTGGTGAGGGGAATAGCATGCCGTTTGATTTTGAAAATCGGACGGGTAGGTCTCGAGATCTCCGGGGGGGGCGGAATCCGCCCCCCCTGTTACAAATAGGGGTAGCCAGGAGCCTGTTACAAATAGGGTTAAAGGAAACCAGTCGCCTTCATAATGGGATGGTTAGCACTGAGATAGCAGTTTTGAAGGCCATGTCGAGACATCACTTACTGCATAGTGCATACTCTGGTCGGTAATGTTATGGTAAGGTTATGGACTCTCCCACTGAATATAGTAGATGTTTTGTCTTGTCATTCAGCGTTGTGTCAAAAAACGTACCGCTGTGTCGAGAAGCTTCATATATGTAAGCACGTGCTAAACACAGCGTTACTGGACCAGCGAGCGAATCTTTCGCCACTGACAATATTATCCTAATTGTGTAAGCAATGATGAGATAAGCATTACATTTGTACTGACTAATTTATAAATAATTATTTTAACTAAGTTCCTAGCTTTTTACAGCTCGCTTCTATTCTTCTTTCGAAGCAAACGATGTAGTGGACCAAGCACCATATCCTCCTGCGTCCTGCGACCAAAGAGCAAACTGGAATTCTCACCCTGTTCCGAGGGATATGGGGGCCAGGACGTATTTTCCAGAGGCCCGCCGAGGGATTTGAACCCTGGGCCCCGTCACATAAAGCAAATGTCAAATCACTGTGCTCCCCCTAAACACACAATATCACAACATGCTCTATTTTCCCATTTTGCGCCACTTTCGCAATCTATACTAAAAATGCGTGTCTATATTATCTAAATATATTGCTTTCGAGAGAAAAAGTTTGTTTTGTATATCTGGATAATTTAGCAAAATATTTTTAGAAGAAAAAAATAGCCTAAAAGTGGGGGCGGCCATGACCTCCCGGACCCTTGTCCCTACGCTTCTGACATTTTCGCTCAGGTCATTGGCAATATTGAGGTCACCAGAGGTCATCAAAGGTCAAATTTGATCAGTTTAGGACTTCGCTCCAGAAACACCAGAAATACCTCGGGAACTATGCTACTTTGGCCCAAACGGAGAAACGCAATCGAAAGCTCTTGAAAAATTATACCGCTTAGGTGTCCTCAAATTTTATATAAGGTCAATAGTTTAGTCCCCAGAGGTCAAAGGTCATGTTGGCATTTTCTTCCCAAAAGTTGTTCGTGCATAACTTTTTTACCTAATACAGATATGGCAATAATTTTAACGCCATTGTGTTTGCCTCGTCAAGACAATCCGAACCATAGGTACTTATGGTGACCAGATTGGATCAAGTTCAAAATATGACCTTAGGTCAAGGACATTTGGTTTCCCAGGTTGGTCATGTTGCATATGGGGAGACGCATCTGGACGAGATAAACCCTGTGGTATCCGTCACTAGTAGCACGCAGCACGTCATCATACGTAGCACGTAGTCTCTAACTAGCACGTCTCTAGCTAGCACGTCCCTAGCTAGCATGTATATAGCTAGCACGTAGTCTCTAGCTACCACGTCTCTAGCTAGCACGTCTCTTGCTAGCACGTCTCTAGCTAGAGAGCCTTTAACGCTCCCGTTTGTTCCTTGCATTTCCTAAAATTTTAGGAGGCACATCCAAACGCACCCCCTCCCTTCCCCAGCACCCCCCCCCCCCCCCTCCCCAGCACCCCCCCCTTCCCCAGCACGGCGCGGGTTAGGCCTAATTACACACATGGCCAATTGGAATACATTTTCGTTCCCCCCCCCCCCGTTTTTCGTCTGGGGTCCGGAATAGGAGTATTTGCGAAAACGGCAAGAAGCATTGACTTTTTGGTCTTGTCATTGCTAAAACATTTAGCCGTTTACTGAGTGATGGAAATCGGGTCCATGTAAATTAAAACGTGCGTGCCTCAGCGCTGTCAGCGCCAGGAGGAAGCCACATACAGTTCAGTGAAAGTACGGCCTGAGGCTATTTATGTTACTGGGCCAGTGATTAACACGAGAGTATTTTGTTTTGCTGCCTCGCGTATTTCGCAATATCTCGTAAACTACCGCCAATATCGTCACCAAACTTTCAATACCCACTTTCCACCACTCACTAAACGGCTAAACGTGTTAGCAATGACAAGGGCAGGGCAATCAATGCCTCCTGCCGTTTTCGCACATACTCCTATTCCGAACTCAAGACGAAAAACGTTAACATTGTATTCCAACTGCCCATTTGTGCGTTCAAGTTGGGGAGGCGACAAAAAGATACTTTTTCTGTTGAACAATAAGTTGCATGAATAGAGGTAATTCGTCACGATTCGTCACAAATAGTCCATCTGAAGATAATGATAATATACACATTTCAGGTGTCGATATATATAATTCTGCACCTTCAAATAGTTCCGCAAACTTGTACGGACAGTCCGTACAAGTTTTTGGAGGTTCGCCAACTTGTACGGACACTGTCCGTTCTGTCCGTAGTGGTGGCGACGCTCATGGCACCAGCTCACCACAGCAGCACCCGGCACCAGCACCAGCTCACCACAGCAGCACCCGGCACCAGTTCCGACTCACCTGCACAGCAGCACCAGTTCACCAGCTCACCACATCAGCACCAGCACCAGCTCACCTCATCAACACCAGCACCAGTTCCGACTCACCTGCACAGCAGCACCAGTTCCGACTCACCCACAGCAGCGGCGGCCGCCGGAACGGACAGTCGCGATCCGCCAATGTTAGCCGCGGTCCGCCTTTGTACTGGGGCACGTTAGCTTTGTACTGGGGCACGTTAGCTTTGTACTGGGGCACGTTAGCTTTGTACTGGGGCACGTTAGCTTTGTACTGGGGCACGTTAGTTTTGTACTGGGGCACGTTAGCTTTGTACTGGGGCACGTTAGCTTTGTACTGGGGCACGTTAGTTTTGTACTGAGGCACGTTAGCTTTGTACTGGGGCACGTTAGCTTTGTACTGGGGCACGTTAGCTTTGTACTGGGGCACGTTAGTTTTGTACTGGGGCACTTTAGCTTTGTACTGGGGCACGTTAGCTTTGTACTGGGGCACGTTAGCTTTGTACTGGAGCACGTTAGTTTTGTACTGGGGCACTTTAACTTTGTACTTGGGCACTTAAGCTTTGTACTGGGGCACGTTAGCTTTGTACTGGGGCACGTTCGTTTTGTACTGGGGCACGTTCGTTTTGTACTGGGGCACTTTAGCTTTGTACTGGGGCACGTTAGCTTTGTACTGGGGCACGTTAGCTTTGTACTGGGCACGTTAGTTTTGTACTGGGGCACGTTAGTTTTGTACTGGGGCACGTTAGTTTTGTACTGGGGCACGTTAGTTTTGTACTGGGGCACGTTAGCTTTGTACTGGGGAACGTTAGTTTTGTACTGGGGCACGTTAGCTTTGTACTGGGGCACGCTAGCTTTGTACTGGGGCACGTTAGTTTTGTACTGGGGCACGTTAGTTTTGTATTGGGGCACGTTAGTTTTGTGCTGGGGCACGTCTTTTATCATCAACAGCCATTCCATTGTGGATTTGCGCTGCGAATAGTTTTCTCTGGAGCGTCACGTCTCGTCTCGTCATCATTTCCTGCGGTCATCAATGTAACGGCGTGCGATGGCCAGCTTCCCGCTGCACAATGCTCCATTTCATATACATCGTGCCAGCTCGTGGCTGCTCGTGGCTGCCAGAATCGCCACGAAATCGATCGTTCGGTGTGATGGCCGCTTTCGAAGAACGCCATTTATTACGCCCCAGGGCCGTTCTATAATTCATGGGCCTTCTCAAGGCATCGGGACATTCTCAGGGAATGCGACCGTTTTGTGTGCATCTGAATTCAGTCTGCAGAAACATGCATACAAAAATGGCAATAAGTCTGCCCCGTACCAGAGCTCCGCGAACATGCATGGGTCTGGTTTCTATGAACAATATACGCGGTGTTAACATGTCAATGTCAATGACTGAGCTGCTCGTGATCAGCGAAGAACTGAAAGCTCAGCTAACTTGCCCGATGTGACTGGCGTCTGACGTGGCATATACCAACGCATTCCAATGGGGATTGTTATTAGTTATGTAGGTTATTCAATTGAGGTTCGCCAACATTTTATATACAGCTACTGGCTTATGATACCACTTATTAAAGCAGGGGCGTCGCTGACGGGGGGTGGGGGGGGGGGGATCGCGACCCCCACACTTTTGAAAACCGGGGGGGGGGGGGCGACCTCCACCCACTTTTTATGGCGGCCGACTCCCCCACCTCCCCCTCCCCCCACCCTACACACACTTTTTATGGCGGAAGCTGATTCTAGTTTCCATGTAATTCCTATTAAAATAAAGATTGGAATATGAACAATACGACGTGGCAGGAGCGTAGCTTCTCCAGAAATGTTGGGGGCTGAGCTGGGAAAATCGCTTAACGTACCATCAAAATCCACCAAAATACTGATTTCTCCCCGGCTTTGACCCACTTCCTCGTCCAAGTTGGGATGGCTGAAGCCAAGTTGGGGGGGGGGGGGGGGGGGCTGAAGTCCTCTCATCTGAATAGGATCCTACACCCCTGCGACGTGGAAATGGGTTCACTCAGTTACGGATGAAATTTCCTTCGTTTTCCCTTCGACACACCGCTGCTCCGAAAGGAAAACGAAGGAAATTGCATCCGTAACATGCAGGGGCGTCGCCGACGGGAGGGTTGGGGGACGGTCCCCCCCCCCCCAACTCCCTACTCTCAGAAGGAGGGATGGTTGCCCCCCCCCCTCACGCACAGTTTTAGCGGGGAAAGTTAACAATTTACCGTACAAATTGCCTTTGCAGCAGTCAAAATCCAGCTATCCGCAGTCAAAAAGTGGAAATTTATAGCCGCTTCGCGGCATGACACATGGTGCGCAATTGCTTATACAAATTTGGCAAATGGGAAAATGAACTCCACCAGTGCCCACTCCCTTCATAAAATATTAACTTTCAAGCGGGATACATGTTTAGCTAGTCTGCCGAGTTCCGAAAAAAGGCGACGCGAATGCAAAGACGCGGACATCGGCACCCGGAAGCTGCTCCGGCGGTGCCCAACTTGCTGGACCGAAGAGCTTATAGTAGGGACCTGGCCAGGACCATCTCCCCAAGCCATCTCCCCCCAGGCTCCTCCAGAACCACAGGGACCATTTATGCGTAGAAAAGTCGTTCTGCCCCTTGCTGGTTTCAAACCATTTGCACTGTTACCAGTTGTTTGTTACATTTCGGTACATGTGTATACAGTTATTATTTCATATGTACTATTGAGCGCAGACTGCCACCGGTCATCGTGATTTACTATCCGAGGCTATATAAAGTATATGAAAAACCACTTTTATTTCAATATTTGTCATCATACCGAGATGTATCGCCAGGAAAAGGGGTTACCTGACCCTGAGGCTTGGTTCCACTCACGGTCTGGTTCTAATATTAAAATTTCGTTTTCCACGACCTAAAATTAACATTTGCACGCCGCTTCGCGGCGTCACATCTGTAGCCATCATCATAACGAAGCCATCGTCATCGTATTCGGTTCATCGTAACGCTGAATTGAATTTATAGCATTTTATCTTCTTATCCTATACATGGCCCACCGCCTATATTTCTGGGTTTTATCAGGAAAACCTGTTAAAAAAATCGTGCCGCTTGGCGGCGCTAAATAACAAGTACCTACTATAACATGAAAATCCACATACAAATATGCTGCAAAGGCTTAAATGCACTAACAAATGGGGGTATATTTTTTCGTCATTTCACCCGACGCGCGCGCGCGCGCGCGCACATACACACACACACACACACACACACACACACACACACACACACACACACACACACACACACACACACACACACACACACACACACACACACACACACACACACACACACACACACACACACACACACACACACACACACACCTACACACACACACACACACACACACACACACACACACACACACACACACACACACACACACACACACACACACACACACACACACACACACACACACACACACACACACACACACACACACACACACACACACACACACACACACACACACACACACACACACACACACACACACACACACACACACACACACACACACACACACACACACACACACACACACACACACACACACACACACACACAACACACACACACACACACACACACACACACACACACACACACACACACACACACACACACACACACACACACACACACGCACACGCACACGCACACGCACACGCACACGCACACGCACGCACACACGCACACACACACACACACACACACACACACACACACACACACACACACACACACACACACACACACACACACACACACACACACACAAAAAAAAAAAAAAAATGCTCGGCGACGCCCCTGTATCAAATCCTCACGTGCAGACCAGATGCCCTATCGCGGTATTGTTGGCAAGCTCTATTGATCCCTTACTCGGCTGACACCGCCTACGGGATGACGCCTGTGCGACGAATGAGCCGCATATCCACGTCCGTCACAGAGGCGAACACCCTTCCTCCCCGTCAGAGAGGCGAACACCCTTCCTCCCCGAACCCGCGCCGCCCAGTGCCGCCAGTGTCTGCTACGTCCTTTTTGGTCGCTTTGCACGCTCTTTCCAGATGTAAGTACCTACATTATCTGCCATAACTGTTGCTGGACATGTGCTTGATTGGTGCCGAATGACCCCCCTGTGATCCATGTTCGACATTCGTTGATAAGCACCCACCTAATTTATTGTAATTTAACAAGGTCGTTATTGGAAACACTGTACAAATTTATGAAATAGTCAGTTTTGTAAACTTTTCACACTACTTATTTGATGCATATAGATGCTGTTGATATTTTGTCAACATGTAGGTAATTTAATATGGAGATCAATTAACTTCTTGATCGTATTTATCGGGTACAGTTCATAATTCGGGTATACTCGGGCATTATCCCGATAATCGGGCATTATCCCGATAATCGGGCATTATCCCGATAATCGGGCATTATCCCGATAATCGGGCATTATCCCCAAAGCAACAAGAGGTCGCCTGTGCCGTCCTAGAGTTTGGTGCTATACATAGGTATACACTTATCCATTTAAAAGGAGATAATCACCTTTTGATTTTGTTACCAGCACTTTCTTTGGCTACCGTTATGGTGTTAAAATGATGTGATCTAAATTTAAGAATTAAATACAATTATTCCCTAATTCAAAGTTGGAAGTTTGGGAAAATTTATGATCGGTATTTTCCCTACACTATTGGAAAGCGCAACATCTGGCGCTTTTGTGTCAATCTGTTCAACGTTGTTGAATGGGCACTTATAAACAAATCGCCGACACTAAATAGGTTGCCGTCGGGGGCCAACCTAAACTGCCGATTTCAATGCACTTTTTTAAAATGATTGTTGATTGTTCATAAAAGTTTGGCACATATTCGCAAAAGATAGAATGCAGGAAACATATTGCATACCTTCATGATAAATAACAATGCGTAGGGAGGCTAATTTACTGAATTCGTTATCGAGTGCTTGCTGATTATAAGCGTGGAGCGCTTATCAACTATGAATTGAAATATCTCGCGGTAGGAATTGTTATATGCAAAATTTGATGAATTTACAATATATTTTGGTCTCGTCTATCGATTTCAGGTGCTAACTCCATTTTTGTGGAAAAATGTGATTATCTCCCTTTAAAAAGCGCTCATAATCAGCCATGGAAAGGCTGCAAAGCGTTCAGACATCAGCCATGGGAAGGCTGCAAAGCGTTCAGACATCAGCCATGGGAAGGCTGCAAAGCGTTCAGACATCAGCCATGGGAAGGCTGCAAAGCGTTCAGACATCAGCCATGGAAAGGCTGCAAAGCGTTCAGACATCAGCCATGGGAAGACTGCAAAGCGTTCAGACATCAGCCATGGAAAGGCTGCAAAGCGTTCAGACATCAGCCATGGAAAGGCTGCAAAGCGTTCAGACATCAGCCATGGGAAGGCTGCAAAGCGTTCAGACATCAGCCATGGGAAGGCTGCAAAACGTTCAGACATCAGCCATGGGAAGGCTGCAAAGCGTTCAGACATCAGCCATGGGAAGACTGCAAAGCGTTCAGACATCAGCCATGGAAAGGCTGCAAAGCGTTCAGACATCAGCCATGGAAAGGCTGCAAAGCGTTCAGACATCAGCCATGGGAAGGCTGCAAAGCGTTCAGACATCAGCCATGGGAAGGCTGCAAAACGTTCAGACATCAGCCATGGGAAGGCTGCAAAGCGTTCAGACATCAGCCATGGGAAGGCTGCAAAGCGTTCAGACATCAGCCATGGAAAGGCTGCAAAGCGTTCAGACATCAGCCATGGAAAGGCTGCAAAGCGTTCAGACATCAGCCATGGAAAGGCTGCAAAGCGTTCAGACATCAGCCATGGAAAGGCTGCAAAGCGTTCAGACATCAGCCATGGGAAGGCTGCAAAGCGTTCAGACATCAGGCATGGGAAGGCTGCAAAGCGTTCAGACATCAGCCATGGGAAGGCTGCAATGTACCGCTCAATAGTGCAATAGGTAAGCTCAAACTCCAGCTGGATCGACAGAATAACGTATTATATGCCAGTAGGCATTTTACTAAGCAGAGAAATTTATGCAACGAATACAAATTGAGAAAGTTACAGGATGGCTACTGAACCGAGACAATGTCAAAATAAATCACAAAATAAAGTAACATCAAAATAATTTCTGATGTCGGATCCAGTCCAAGATTCGAGGCCTTCAACCGAAGCGCTCAAAGTTCCGCCCCGAAAACACAACCTCTTAGCCCAAAACCGAAGGAACAGTTCCGCTGGTCCGCACGTTCATATGGTCTCATCAGCCATTCCATTTCGTAACCCTGATCTTCACCTCAGTGGAATTCCGCCAGCTGCCAAAGCTGTTCTCCGCGGAAGCCAGTTCAAGGCGAGCTTTCAAAGCCGCGGAGGGACGGCTGAAATACAGGGTGTGGCAGTGAGTTAATAGTCGCGTCCAGTCGGGAACCGGCGAACATAAATCACATAGCCTGTCTGTTTGGAGAGCGTCATTCACAACTCGATCATAGCCTCGTCAAAGCTGTGAGGAGCGAATACGACTCCGGCACACTACAGCTGCAGCGGACAGAGGGCAGCCGATGTTTGCCGACTGCAATCAGCCTCTGCTCGTTCAGCTGGACCTCGTTAAGCGACTACGGTGATCGTTTCGTTCAGCTGGACCTCGTTAAGCGACTACGGTGATCGTTTTGTTCAGCTGGACCTCTTTAAGCGACTACGGTGATCGTTTCGTTCAACTGGACTTCGTTGAGCGACTACGGTGATCGTTTCGTTCAGCTGGACCTCGTAAAGCGACTACGGTGATCGTTTCGTTCAACTGGACCGCATTGAGCGACTACGGTGATCGTTTCGTTCAGCTGGACCGCATTGAGCGACTACGGTGATCGTTTCGTTCAGCTGGACCTCGTTAAGCGACTACGGTGATCGTTTTGTTCACCTGGACCTCGTTGAGCGACTACGGTGATCGTTTCGTTCAGCTGGACCTCGTTAAGCGACTACGGTGATCGTTTCGTTCAGCTGAACCTCGTTAAGCGACTACGGTGATCGTTTCGTTCAGCTGGACCTCGTTAAGCGACTACGGTGATCGTTTCGTTCAGCTGGACCGCATTGAGCGACTACTGTGATCGTTTCGTTCAGCTGGACCGCATTGAGCGACTACGGTGATCGTTTCGTTCAACTGGACCTCGTTAAGCGACTACGGTGATCGTTTCGTTCAGCTGGACCTCGTTGAGCGACTACGGTGATCGCTTCGACTAACCAGGTAGACGTATGTCAAAATATCATTTCTAGTTTGTTTTGTTCATCACTGCTGTAACAGGGTTGTTGTTACATGACAGATATTTGGATGGTTGTCTTGTGAGCATTATAAGACATTACAGTACACAATCGCAATGCGACATTTGCGTTCGAAGTATTCGTATAAGCATGTTCATTATGTACAATGTAATGTCAATGTCACAATGTAAAAGGATATACCGATGCAATTATGTACAGTAAAACGATAAAAGGATGTAACGAAGAACGATGTTTTAATGCCGACCGACAACACACTTCTGCATTGCAGCAACGTCCCAGGAGTACAATCTCCCAATACAAAACACTATATTTCAACACAGACGGGGAGTCATACAAACATCACGGCGCGACTAATCACTACTAGTGGTGTCAGTCGGTTACCAACATTTTAGTAACCGAAGCAAATGTTGTGACCGATTTGGTAATCGGTCGGTCAGGCTCATACATTTTTGGACACTTTTCGGTCTGCTTAATCTTAAACAATTCACTTTTTATCACACCTTTACACATTATACCCAGCAAATTTGCTTCAAATTCAATCAATTAATCTAAATACTAAATAGAACACGTCATTATTACATCAAGATTGAAGATATTGCTCACAAGAGGAAGTGAGGTCCTGCAAAAATAAGTATTGTATAGTTATATAATATAATATAGTTAGTTGTATAGTTAGCAGCATGCACACACCAGTAACCAGTAACCAGTAACCACTAACCAAACGCAATAATGTAACCCACAATGCACATGGATGACGATTGGTGTTTAACCCCATTCCCTGCGGGCGGCCAGAATTACGTTAACCTGCGGGGGGCAGATTCTGCCCCCTCCCAGATATCTCGAGAACCGCTCGGTCGATTTCGATGGAGAAAACGCCATTCGATGCGTCATGACAAGATCTCTCTTGTTGGACCCCGACATTTTTGTTTTGTTCAAAAATGTGGAGCCGGGGGCAAAAACTCCGAAAATTGTGGGTGTTTTTTAAAGGTCATTGCGGCCATGTGGCTCGACCGATTGTCATGCCCAAACGTTTTTGAGCTTCAAATGTACCGGTCTTTAATATATCAAAATACAAAAAATAAAACAAAAATCATAGGCGTATTCAGGGAATGTAAAATTGGGGGGATTTTATGGGGAAAAAATATGTGCTGTTCGTGATTGTTTGGGACGACATGAACGTCACATGTGGGCATAATATGCTGTAACTTGTTAAATTTGATATATTGCGCATAGGCGGATCCAGGAAAAAGCAAGGGGGCACCATGCACATAACGCTTTTATCATCTTATTAATTTGAAGTTGGACCTAATTTGATGGTGGGTATCGCCTCCCATTTTTTTGTTATGCTGAGTGCGCCTCTGCCCCACAAATATGTACTTTGATGACCTCTGGTGACTTCAATATTGACCTGCTAAAGAAAATGCCGAAATAGATTCAAAATTCTTTTGAATAAGCTTTCGAACGATGTTTTCGGGTTTGGTCTACGTCCCAGGATCCGAGTTCGAGAGGGGTGGGGGCGTCGAAACGCCCCCCCCCCTATGATCTCGAAAACGACGCAACGTAACGACAAGCAAACAACGGCGTTAGATAGGTCGAGACAATCTCCGGTTTTATTCCGGTTATATATATATATATATATATATATATATATATATATATATATATATATATATATATATATATATATATATATATATATATATATATATATATATATATATATATATATATATATATATATATATATATATATATATATATATATATATATATATATATATATATATATATATATATATATATATATATATATATATATATATATATATATATATATATATATATATATATATATTCCGGTTTTGGGATAATTCTGATTTTTTTCTTGAAAATTTTGTAAAAACAAAAAAAAAGTCTTTGGATTTCTCAAAATTTTGAATTGAAAAAAACCCCACAAATCCGAGATAGCAGTTTGATAGCCCGGTCTATTGTCAGTAATTTGATTTAATACAATTTAGTTGATCTCAAATATCGTACCTTTGACAGCGTTTTCCGCAAACCATTATTTTGCAACAAAAACCGAAGAACATGACGTCACTCTGACGTCATTCCCGGTTGACCTATCATAGCCTTATATTTTTAATTTTGCCAACATGTGTAGAATTGATGTGAGAGAAGTTACTGCAAGTTTGGTGACGATACGGGTGTTCGTTTAGGAGTTATTGCAAAATAACGGGAGGGGGCAAAAAATAGCCCCCCAGTAACTCGCGGGTTAATGTTAACTAGGTTAGGTCAACTGAGAAATTTGATATCAGGTCAAGGTCAAGTGGTGACCCAATTAGGTCATGTTACATATTGAGAGACGTGTCTCGACGGGACAAACACATTGGTACCATTTTCACTTCTCTATCTTCATTATGTCGATAGTTATGGACAAAACAGTGTTGGCGGTCACGAAATTGACCTGACCTTAGGTCACCGATATAAAAAATCCGAGATCAACAAATTGTAAGTATCTATCATCCTATCAAATCCTGCAAGATTGAAACCGATCGGCCTAAAACTGTGGCTGCGGTACCACCGCAAACGTTTTGGAGGTGGGGTCATCACGTGACCTGGTCTGGTAACCTGACCTGAGATGACCCGAGATCAAGAATTTGACATAATGTGGGTAGTTTATTTCTGAACAGGTATGCAAAAAAAAAACGGTGGCGCGCAGCGCCGCCATTTTTGCGCTATCCGCGAAAAACCGGAGGGGTAGGTGGATTTCGCCTCCCCCTAGCCGTCCAGGGCGCGTGTTACAACTAACTTTCTTTAGTAAAAGTTGTTGAGATTTTCTTCTATATCAGGGAATGTGCCAATCTTGCGCCGATTTCAGGCGGTCTCTTTTTTTTGGGGGGGGGGGGGGGGGCAATTGCCCATTTTGCCCAACTGATATCCGCCACTGGATCTTTGTATTTTGCAAAAGATGCGGGACTCTGGTGAAAATTGGGCAAATTTAGCCATTTCCTGTGGATTTATAGGCATTTTCATGTTTCCCAAATTACTTATAATTGGGAGGTCATAAAATAGACTTCACCTTAGGTCACCGATATAAACATCATCCGAAATAGCAGAATGGTAGGTGTTTGTGACCTGATTAAATCCTGTGAGTATCTAACTGATCGGTCAAACAATGTGCTGCGGCACGGCCTCACATTTTTGGAGGTGGGATCACTAGACTTGACTTAGTGACGTGACCTGAGAAGACCCGAGGTAAACAAATTGACAGGATTTCGGCAAATGATAGGCAAGCAGTTGTATCAAAAATGGCGGCGCGAAATGGCGTCGTTCTCCGCTATTTCCAAAAAAAAAAAACTAAGGTTGGATGGCATCCGCCCCCACTGGCGGATCCAGGGGGCGGACATCAGGGGCAAATGCCCCCCCCCCCCTCCCACACACACACAAGAATCTGGGGGATGCAATACAAGTACCCCCCCCCCCCAGTGCGTTCCCTGCACTGAACGTGAAAACAATGATTTTATGAGAAATCTTCATGAAAACGGAAGTTGTTTTCTTCTCTCAAGTGATTTAATTTGAAGTTTGTATGTATCCCTTGCTTTCAATGATAGACAAAACAGCGCACCTGATGCAATTCATGCAGCCCCGGTGACACGCGCCCCGCTGGGAGGGGGGGGGGGGGGGGGGGGGGGGGGGGGGGGGGGGGGGTGGCGGCGGCAGAATCTGCCCCCTCCCGGATTTTCTCAGTAACTTTAAAACTGTGATAGATATAAACGTGAAACTTTGAATACCTTACACTGCATCAATTATACGTCTTCTCACTAAATTTCAAAGAAATTTATGTAGTATTTTTGGAGATAATAACGTTTTAATGACGTCATGTCATGCCATTTTTGGTGGAAAAACAATAAATGTTGGGAAAATCGTAAAAATAGAGTTTCAAAGCAAATTGCAAATACAAAACGTCAAAAGAAAGGAAATCACATCTTCTTCCAAATGGCTGTCTCGGATTTGTGATTTTTTTTGCCACAAAAAGGTGCCCCCAAAAATGGGGGTACCTTTTTGCCCCCCCCCCCAGTGGTGTTCCCTTAAAATAGGCCCTGCAAAAACCGGAATATATATTGGGGAACGAAGTATATAGACAATACCCAAACCGAATTTCAAAGCAATATCTTTAGTTTTGGCTGACTTATGGCTACTTAAGTATGATGGGTCTAAATTTTGTATTTGAGATTTACAAATATGCACGCGCCACATTCCCTCTTGCTACCAAAATGCTACAACATAGAGGAAACACGAACGAGAAGAAAACAATAACGATTTAGATGGTCGCAAAAAGTTATTTTTTCGCAGTCAGTACCTATTTTTGATCGCCAGTTTCAGCGGAATTGAGGGGGGGGGGGGACTAATTTATATTGCCGCCCCCCGTCGAACGTGGGATGGGGGGGGGGGGGTGGCTTTTACCCCTGCCGCCCCAGGATCCCCTTGATCCCCTGGGAGTGGACCTGCCCTGGGTCCCCTCCGTGCTGGCTAGTGGCCAATTCGGCATGTACGGGGGCCCTTTTTACCCGCTCAGGGGCCCTTTCGGTCTGGTCAGGGGCCCTTCCGATCTGCACAGGTTCATTTTGAACTTTCCAGAGTCCCTCTGGTCTGTCCAGGGGCCCTCCAGCCTTCTAAGGGGCCCTTCCGATCTGGCAAGGGACTGCGCTGGCTGCTTTGTCGCCTTGCGCCATGCTCCGATGGCATTCCGTTCTGCCCTGGGGCCCCTCCGTGCTGACTATGGGCCCATTCGGCATGTTCAGGGGCCGTCCTGACCCACCTAGGGGCCTTTTCGGTCTGGTCAAGGGCCCCTCTGACCTGCAGAGGGGCCCTTTGAGCTTCCCAGGGGCCCTCTGGGGTCTGTCCAAGGGCCCTCCAACCTGCTCAGAGGATCTTATGACCTGGCAAGGTACTGTGCGGGCTGCTTTGTCGCCCTGCCGACATGCTCAGGGGTCTATCGACCTGCCCAGGGGCCCCTCTGTGCTGGCTAGGGGCCCATTCGATGTATTGAGGGGGCCCTCTGACCCGCTCATGGGCCCTTTCGGTCCGGCCAGGGCCCCTCTGACATGCACAGGGCTCTTTTGAAGGTCCAAACAGCCCTCTGGTCTTTCAGAAAGGGTCCTGGTGGCACTAAAGGGCCTCTGAAGTGCTCTAAACTCTCTAAAGTCCACGCTTCGCGTGCTAAAGAGCCCATCATGATACCACACTTCGCGCGGTCTCGTCGGCCCTTTTCGGCGCGCGCAGCGCGCCGAAAAAGGCCCTCCGCCGCCGAAAAGGGCTCTGCGCCGCCGAAAAGGGCCCTCCTGGCATCCAGGGGGGGGGGGGGGGGGGGAGGCGCACCCGCCGCCCCCCCCCCCCATTGGCTACGTGCCTGCTGAGAGGGCTCACGAAAGGGTTCTTCCTCCTTATCATAGGGCTCTCTGACAGACTAGGAGGGTCCTTGTATTGTGTGAGAGGGCTTTGGATCCGCTTCTCTCATGGCATTTTACAACAACATAAAATGACGGCCGCCAGGCCGTGTGGTTGCAGCCGGGCATAGGGGGCCCGGACAAATCTCCTGGGTGCAGGAGCACCATTTGCACCTCCCTGGCTACGCCTCTGAAGCTGTTATTATTATTATTAATAGGTTAGGTTAGGTTAAGTTTAGTTTAACGGCTTCGTCAGAAGAAATACGGAAATTCCGCTGTGGTGCACAATGTCGCTGCTTTTCTGATGTTACCATATGCTTCCATAGTCCATACTGTGCATAGCATGGCACACTGCCAGGTACCTTAGTCAAAGATTACCAATAATTTCACAAGTTGGTCAAAATACAGTGAAACTAGGGATTTCACAACCATTTTGAACATTAACTGCAATTTTAAACGATTTAAAATCACAAAGAACATTTGAACCACTTTAACTAAATTTCCACTTACCATTTCACAATATGGACACGTTTGTTACATGATAAAACACTATAAAATAACCGTCAGGGGCGGTGGATTGCGGGGGGGGGGGGGGGGGGGGGGGGCAGGGTACCCAAAATGCCCCCCCCCCCAGTCGAAAATCTTGGGGGGCAAAAAGGTCGTTTTGCCCCCAAGATTTTAGGCTGGTCAATCTGGGGAGCCAAAGGACCATTTTGCCCCCAGGATTTTCAACTGGGGGGCATTTTGGGTACCCTGCCCCCCCCGCAATCCGCCGCCCATGATAACCGTCTATACGGTTCACCGTGAATCATACTCCGTATCGACATAAACAAACGGCATGACGAACTCAAAGTTTCATGACAATAGTGCCAGTGCATCAGTGCCACTGTTGTACAATAGTGCAAGTGTTGTCATCCCTCCAGTCATTGTCATAGTGCAAGTGTTGTCATCCCTCCAGTCATTGTCATAGTGCCAGTGTTGTCATCCCTCCAGTCATTGTCATAGTGCAAGTGTTGTCATCCCTCCAGTCATTGTCATAGTGCAAGTGTTGTCATCCCTCCAGTCATTGTCATAGTGCCAGTGTTGTCATCCCTCCAGTCATTGTCATAGTGCAAGTGTTGTCATCCCTCCAGTCATTGTCATAGTGCAAGTGTTGTCATCCCTCCAGTCATTGTCATAGTGCAAGTGTTGTCATCCCTCCAGTCATTGTCATAGTGCCAGTGTTGTCATCCCTCCAGTCATTGTCATAGTGCCAGTGTTGTCATCCCTCCAGTCATTGTCATAGTGCAAGTGTTGTCATCCCTCCAGTCATTGTCATAGTGCAAGTGTTGTCATCCCTCCAGTCATTGTCATAGTGCAAGTGTTGTCATCCCTCCAGTCATTGTCATAGTGCAAGTGTTGTCATCCCTCCAGTCATTGTCATAGTGCCAGTGTTGCCATCCCTCCAGTCATTGTCATAGTGCAAGTGTTGTCATCCCTCCAGTCATTGTCATAGTGCCAGTGTTGTCATCCCTCCAGCCGCCATGGGCTCAATTAGCTAGAATGTCATGCTACAAAAGAACCACGTATGTCAAACTCCCGAAAACCGTAACATACGTAGCTCTTCCTAGGGCGTATTCGGAAAGTTTTGGCGCACCGACATTTGTGGCGCGGCTTATATATGGCCTTTTAACATTACCGAAGGAGTAAGATAAGAGCTCCTTCACTGTCAAAATAGGAGTGACTTAGGAACAAAATGTTATTTAGATAAGTTAGATACCTTGAATCGGTCTTCTGTCAGGGCATGTTGTTCGTAAATAATCGGCTAGGTATAATTATCTATATAGTCTTTCAAAAATTGCGAGTTATTTTTGATTTTATAGGGGCAAGGAATTCTCCGTCTAGATGACGTCACTACCCCTGAGTCGGATTTGGTCAAATCGCCGGATGACTCTACCTTCTTATAGGGCCTTGGTCAGTACGACAGAACGAGAATCAACTGTCATGATTGCGCCATAAGAGACGCGATTTCACAAAAATACTTCTGGAAAATACTTCTGGTCACGCTGAATGAACCGGATTTTCTACTATTTATAGTAGAACTATCAAAGTCACGCTTGTAAAAAAAATATAAAAAAAAACAGTGGAGGACCCCGGGGCCGGGGCCGAGGTTCTGTCGACTAGATAACTGGTATATATTTTTCCGTCGGAAACATGGGTGAAACTAAATTATTGACCATCAAGAGCTGAAACGCAATTGCTAATTAAAAAGTGTAAATGTTGGTACCCCCCCCCCCCCCCCCCGGCAGTTGCTATGGTACACACTAAGGTCCGGTTTCTTTCTCCTCCAGCGTATGTTTGACGGCGAACTAAGAAACGACCATATATGCATTCAAACCGCATTACTGAGAGCTTCAAATTGATATATTGGCGCATTGGCTCACCTTATCCATTGACTGCTTTTAAGCAAAAATCCGTTTTTACCACCGCCAAACGCTAAAAACGTAGTTTTCCTTAAAAGCAGTCAATGGATAAGGAAAGCCAATGAGTCAATATATCAATTTGAAGCTCTCAGTAATGCGGTTTGAATGCATCTATGGTCGTTTCTTAATTCGCCGTCAAACATACGCTAGAGGAGAAAATAAGCCGGACCTTAGTGTGTACCATAGCAACTGCGGGTCCCGGTATGTACATACTGACGGGATGAATATCATGATTACCTAAGTGAATAATACATCTGAAGTTGTTTTAACGATCAGTATTT